>CM060563.1:24533473-24803473 GCA_030625065.1 Alectoris magna | reverse complement strand
GTATTGTGATTCTTTGTGGATTAGTGCACAGAGGAACTCTGTGTTCATGCCGTACAGACCTTCCTCTTTCTTTTTTTTCAAGACATGAGGCAAGCGAACACCTTTCTCCTGTGTAGATTTCCTCTTGTTTTTCTTTCCAAAACGTGCTCATTTTTATGTCCTATGCCCTGTATGAGCATATGGCGTCAAATGGATTACAATTAATGCCAGAGAATTTCTCAGTTGGATTTAGTCAAGTGTTGCCCAAGGCATCCAGCCTCTCCAAACAAAGTCTTTTAGTGTGTCCATATATGACCATAAGCATACATAAGCAAATAGGCACTTAACATCAGGTATTAGGATTTCTTTTTAAAAAACTAGGATTAAGGCAAGAAAACATCTTTATGTGAAAACTTATGTCTACCAAAGGAAAAAAAAAAACAAAAAACCCACAACCTTTTGCCATATAACAATGAAGACTGGATGAGTGCATGTGTAAATGCTGAATCCAGCTACAAAATTCCAGAATACAATTTTTTAAAATGAGACTTTACAGTCTTTCCTACCTTGTTCAAGAGATACTCTATAATACAGTTCAGAGTTGTCTCACACACTGAGATCACATTTCTATTGCACCAGACTCCAGCACTGCTTCCGGTTTTCTGCAGACTGCTTCAGTAACTTCTCCTGAAATTGTGAGGTTTGAATCTTTCTAAGTTTAAATGGAAGGTGTCACTGTGCCATTGTATCAGGCATTGTACAATGTAATGTACTGTTTATCATATCAACACGTACTTCTCTTTTGCAACAGTACCCTGTCGAAAAAGCCCACAGACTAGGAATAAAAAGTACTTGTGCTAGGAAATCTGACAAGCTGTGGAGTCAGTAAGGCATAACCCTCCCGAATGGCTGACCTCAGGAACATCAAATGGCATTGTTTCAATCAGCTGTGAATATCATTTTATATGGAGGAGGTATGTTAGAGTTCTGAAATAAGATCTCCATAAAAAGCAGCAAGCTACGCATTTCAAAGTGGTATCCTGATGATTTTCGTTCACTGGGGAGTAAGTGATCAAACACATATCAACAGCTATGATAAATGGAGTGCAGGTGAAATGACACATTTTAGCAATACTGCACTTCTTAAAACCAAGAAGCGCCTAAATGTAGATTTATTCCACATTTAATTCCACTTTTGTCTCTGCAGTTAGCAAAAACTTGTGGGGAAAATGGCCTGTTACAAGTAATCACTGACTTAAAACTAAATTCAAGTCTTCAAATAAATTCCTAATCACATGCCTAATTCTGTTTGCTCTTGCTATTTGTATATGTCTTTGTCTGCAAATTTTATGTGACACACGTGAGTTTTTGAAGTGGACTCATAATGGTGAGCAAACAGGAAGTGGCGATCTTAAAGTCTACTAATATGGAAAGATTTGAACACAGATCTTAAGATCATTTCAGTGTTTCTCCAGCAGTCACTGCACACTAAATAGCATATAGCAACCACCTGTTGTGTCTGTTTCTCAGTATTGACTAGAATTACTTGATTACGAGTAATTGATCCCAAGGGATTTTCTTTGATAGTACATTATGACTCCTTTACTATTCTCTAACCAGAAAAAAAAAATTCTGAGAAACCAGAGAAAAGCTGCTGTGAAAGATCACCAGAGATCACGCAAGTTGAAAGACCACTGCACAGTCATAGAAGAACATTATACAGAAAAAAAGAAAAAAGAAAAGAAAAAAAGAAACACTTCATTTAGTGAGTTCCCTTTTTATAGGACGTCAGGCTCTTGTACTTGTTACAGTAGAAAACTCAGTAGGAATGCAAAAGCTGTAACAAAGAAAAACTCATTCACTACAAAGAGTATCCTGTAGTTGAATGCTCACACATAAATAGTATTTCTAAAGCATTTTGTTTTTAACTTTGAGTTGCTGAACACTGCCATGGGAACAGAGGTGTCAGAAACCAGGAATTTTCTTTATCGAAAGATCATAGATAAAGCCAACTTTAAACTTGCTTCCTTCAGTTTGGTTATTGGTTCTACACTCAGTCTAGAAGTCTGTGGAATTTCTCCACACAGAAAGGATCCTCTAAACATCTGACTGAAACCAATAATGCTCTGTCCTTTATTTTTCCTGCCATCTTTTCATCTGAAACACTGTTGAAATTTGCTCAGTAGAAAGTTAAAGTATAATTTAAGCAGAATATCAAGTGGGATGCAGAAGTTTTCCAGTGATGTTCTTCCATTATAAATTAATATATTTATGAGGATTACATTTATTATAATAAAGGAATCTCATTTCCTTGTTCTGTCATGTGTTGATGCTCCAAGTGAGGATTTCAGGCACTTGAATTTAGGAAGAGTTACATTTTAAGAAATGGAGGTTTTGACTTAAGAGAGATGCAGTTCATTTCTAACTGTCACTTAGAAACGTGCAGCCTCACATTAGCTACAAGTGATGTACCCATGGACTTACCTGTAAGGGGGGTAGTGTCTCAGACTTACTGAAGTTGGTCAGGAAACAGAATGAGGTGTGAGTTTCAGTAAAAGCTGAGACATACCAAGGACCTTAGAAGGTTTAGAAATCAATGTTTAATGCTGTTTCTGCTTCTGAATTTAACAGAATCAAAATCTTGCAATCTTCTTCTGTTTAAAGCCATTGCACTGCCCATAGTTTTTATTTTAAAAGCTCTGGAATACAAATGCCAATATATATGATAAAAATCTTTCTTTCTGCTCAACATTTTCACAAAAGCGGTTCATTTCTGTGGGAAATGCCAACTCAGCAAATCTCTTCTAAAGGAAGTCTAGTACAAAACTGATTTATCAGTTGAGATGACAGCACTCAAATTTCAAGTCTGGAGACAGATAGTCTGCATATCATTGCTAAATCCCAACTTGAGAAAACATCCCAAAGGATCCTTAAAATTGCTATTTATTTAATAATATGCAGTAAATAAGTTTATTAAACTCTGGCTATTGCCGGGACTGTCTTCAACTGCAAATCCAATGAATTCCTAGCAAAAAAAAAAAAGAAAAGTGGGGGGAATTTTTAAGTGAAAAGTAATGAACACATTTCCACCAGAAGATGGATGATAAGAAACAGTAGTCAATACTCCATTAGCAAGCCCATTATGACCTTGGGATAGAAACTTGCCTTATTTTAGAAAGCTAAAACAATTGTAAGTGAATTTTAACAACTAAATAAATGTACATGCTAATCTAAAGTTACGTAAATTATATAAATTAGCCATGCCTTCACTTGTACTGAACAAAAAAAGTTAGTAACTCATTATCAGACCCATTATCAAACTCTTCATTGCTAATGTGTCAGCATTTCCATTACAAACACTTCTTTTCAGAGGCTTAAATATCAGTCCTACTGCTGAAATTCTGCTTTAGTTCCTTCATTCTGGAAGATATTTTTATAGATGGTTTCAACATAGTTTAGTTAAAAAGCCAACACTTCTATAAATGAAATAATAACAGTTATTATTTTATATAATTATTACCTCAATTTCAAACATTCCTTTGCAATTACTGGCATTCAGTTACCTAAGCAACTCAGCTCAAAACTGACAGGAAAATCCTAGCCAAAACTTTTTCAAGGCTGAGGCACTGAAAACATGAGGTGAATGTGAACTTCTTCGTTTTCTTTCTCTAAATCAAGTTATTTGTTATGCAAATATTGCAAAACGCTAGTATTTAATGTAGTATCTATAATCCAATTAATCCAATGAGAAAACTAGACTTTATTTTGCTGACCCCTGTCTCATATATGTTGCCTGTAGGTATGCCATTGTAACTATTTATGTGTAATACCAACATCATTTAAAGTATCTTCCTCATCTATCTCATTTCACTTGGAATCAGGAAGCTTTTTCTGAAGCTTTGTGCTTCAAAAATACATTGTCAGATTTGATGTGGGCCTTGTGAGTTTAGGGGATTTTTTCAGAGAAAAGGGTACAGGTGGAACTCAGGAAGAATATTGCAGTGTGTCCTCCTCCTTGTTTCCATTTAACTTCCTCTCTTACTGTTCTCTGTTTCAAGAGGCAGAGGAAAAACAAATTCTGTGCTTTCCTACATGTCCAAGAAGTCAATGTCATATGTAGTTTGACTTTCTAAAACAAAATGAATTAATTTTGTAGTCTAGCTCAGTGATGCAAAGTGTAAGATTACTTGGATATGAATGTCAATAAAAGAAGGGAATCTAGCTGTACCGAGGCTATGGTTAATCCAAGTGTGCTGAAAGATTAACTCTTCTAAGCCTTTTGAAAAATTTCACATACCTATTCTTTCTACATCAAACTTTGCCACATCTTAAGATGAATAATGACAGTACCTCAGTTTATGTATTTTTCAAGATAAGGTTTCAAATTAAAGCCTGTTAGAAGGATCATAGCATGAAAAGCTCCTTCCCCACTAATCTATAAGACCAGTTGTGTGACAGTTACATATGTTAGTGCATAAGTGTGCTCCCTTCAGCAGGAAGGCTGGACATTTTTCTAGGCAGAGTGAAGTTTTCTAGAACAGCATTTATAAACACACCCTAGCTAGAAAGATTCAAGCACATCTATATAAGCCAAACTAGACAGATGGTTTTCTAGGAGCTCACAGTCACATAGCTTAAGGGAATGCCTTAGATACGTCAACATATATGGCATCTAATTTTGAATCTTTTTTTTTCTTTTTTCTTTTTTCTTTTTTTTTTTTTTTCTTTTTTTTTTTGGTAGAAAACTGAATACAATCTGCAGAATGCAGCTCATATCTGCCCACTTTCAGATTTTGTATTGGCGAGGCTTGCAGGCACAGATGCGTGCTTCTCAGAAATGTGGCTTTGAACAATCATTTTACAGAAAGGAATTGAAATGTATGTCCTTTAAAAAGATAAATGACACTGACTGCTGCACTTATTGCTCCTCTTCCACCTGTAGAGCACTGATTAAACAGTTAGGATGCATTACACACCATGAAAGACAGTCATGAGAAAAGACGGTGGTGTGAGGAGGCTTGACAGATGGAACTGGGCATGTTTGAAGGATCATGGGTTCCTGAAACAAAACCCTGTGAATGCAGAATTCCCCTTAGAGAAACACTGAAAATTCGAGAGATTGTGACCTGTGTAAAAGGAGTTTCAAGAAAAGGTCAAATTCCTATGTAAATTTAAAGATAAAATAAGTGGAGCACAAGAATTTAAAAACCTTTTGGTCTCAAGGACTCTAAAGCAGTAAATGTGATTAATCTTTTTCTTTTTTTCAGATAGGATATGGAAAACTAAAAAACAGTTGGATGGCTGTGACTGAGTTGGTAGATTTAATAATATTAATAGGCCTAGAGAAATACGATGTCTAATGGGTATAAATTGGCCTGCCTTTTGCAGGGTGCAACATTGCCACAAAAAGTCACTGGGATTGTCTTAAGGATTCAAAGATCATGAGAATTAAAGTAATCCTAATTCACACTGTTTACATGAATTTCTAAAAGTCTTTCACAACAGTTAGGTAGGATAAGCACCTATGAGAAGAAAAGGAAAGAAAAAGGACAATACTTGGTTCTATTCATAACAGAAACAGAAGTACAAAGTGTATTTTCTTCACAGTGAAGTCACAAGGGGAAGTCACAGGAATCTGTGCTGTGTTGCAGCCTGTTCAACACTTTCCTGTACCATTTGGAAGCAGCAAATGAAATCTGCACATAGAAATGGAGAAGATACTGAAAACCTGAGAAGATACCTGAGATAAGAATAAGAATTCCTGTGCAGAACTGAAGGAAGAAGACTTTGTAACATTGAGTGACTAAGTAATTAATCAGATCAAATCAGATCAAATCAGATCAAATCAAATCAGATCAAATTCAGTGTAGATAAACAGATAATATGGTTCAGGGTGAGCAGGGCACTGCGGGAGTGGAATTCTTAGCTTGCTTGTAAAATGGTGATCTTGGAATTATTATCACTAAGGAACAACTATCAGCTCAACACACATCACTATCAGAAAACCAAACTAAAGGCTAGGAGTCATAAGGAAGAAAACACTAAATATAACATTATTAATATGTAACTACATAAACCGTGACTGATCCATATTTTGCAAACTCAGATGAAGAAGAGTGAACTGAAGAACTGCAAAAATGATCTAGGGGCAACATTTATACTACCCTTGGAATAAGTACGTTGAGGATAAGCAAAGAAAATTAAGGAGTCATACAATAATGATGTATATCATGAAACCAAGGTGGGTTTCAACAACACAGATATTTCTTTGCACTACACGTAGTAATGCTATGGAAAATTCTTACCACACAGTATTTTGGATGTGAGCAGTCTGCACAGCTTGGAAAAATGGTGAAATATCCACTGAGAGCCATTAATACTTTGTTAAATAGGCTATTTAGTGCCTCTTCAGGATCAATAAGACCCTGATAAGCCAATTACTGATAAGTACCTGCTGTGCCTTTTCTAATTATTGGACACAGAATACAAATGTCTCCAAAATCATGTTTTTATATGCATCCCATATATCTTAATTTACTGCTTCTGCAAACAACTGAATCACACTGTTCACTCTAAGAGGCCCCTCTGACAACAAGAACTGTACCTCCCTCCCTTGTTACACTGAAGTCTCTCTCAGGCTTTGGGATTTCTCATGCCATTTCCTGCTGCATGGTCCAGTTCACCCACAGCTCTCATAACTGTTCACTGTTGTCCAAACCTTGGTGGAGGAGAAAGTGGCAGAGTGAGATAAACCTGTTTCCTCCTGACTCTGCATAGCACTGTCTCCACAAGAGCTTAACAAAAAATGTTATGGTTTGTCTTGTTGTCAAAAGTAGTGCACACTCTATTAGTGGAATAAAAAATTTAGTGTTAGCTCAGTTACCATCCCAATTATCCAACTAAAATATAACAGTTATTGTTAGGTCAGCTATGGTAAGATTGATAGTTGTTTAGTTAAAAAGTCCCTAAAACTGTCATAAAAGAAAAATAATACCAACTACGTTTTCATGGTATGCTCACCCTTCCAGTGTCCTCTTAAGTCTAAAGGCCTCTGACTCCCATTCTTCCCAGTAGAGGCCCTGGAATGTCACCTTGAGTTGTCAGCATCCATGATAAATTGGCAAGAGCAGAACAGTGCTGGTGGTAGGGCCTTATCTGTCTTCATCCTTGGGTCCACTTGGATCAATTGTTAAATGTTTTCTCACCGTGGTGTGCTTCCTCTTTACTAGTTTTCAGATGAAGTTTGAAAGCTGTACAGCATTCTCCCATCAAATCAGTTAGCATAAAGGGCTGCCATATGGTAGACTGATATTTTGCCTGGTTTGCTAGACCTTATTATCTACTCCACAGACACATCAAAATTCTATGATATATGGTATTCAAAGAGTTTGAATTTCAAAAGATAAGCAAGAGTCAACTGCTAGAATTCTTTCAAAAGAAACTTAAATCATCTAAGGTCCAAGTACTGTCAGGTCAATACAAAGCCTATCAACTTAAAATGGCTATGGCAAAAAAATCTATTTACTGTGCTGTAAAGGATAGTGTTTGCAGTCTGACTTCAAATCCTATCCTCACATGTTTCATTGGCCAGAAGACAAGAGAAGAGGGCTAGACAAAGCAATGGACAACAGCCCTTGCTTGGAAACCTCTCTAATGCAGAAGTTGTAACTATTATCACAATTTTCGTTCTTTTTTTATGTTCGTCCATGATGTCAGAGGCAGGTGGTGGTATGGCAGTACAGGTGGAACCTTCCCACCTATATTCTGTTATACCGAGTTACTGTGAGACAGATGGCAGCAGAGGGGCAGTCTGACAAACTGGTGTCTGGCACAAGAGTGAGTATGGAGCAAAGGTGCACACTAAAATTCTGCCATGTGGAAAAATGGCACCCACTGACATTCATCAGTACTTGCTGAACATTTGTAGAGACTAAACAGTGGCTGTGAGCACAGTGAGGCAGTGGGTAGATCATTTCAGCTGTGGCAACAGTGGGTTACCTCCACTGGTGCAGATTTTTATGGTGAACAACCTGCAGGATCTTGTTCAAAGCTGCTGAAAACACATAGCTGGCAGTAGTGACTGTTGCAAAATAGGGTTTTGTAGCTGAGAATTTACTCTATCAAATAGTGTTATTGTGCTCTTTGTATATGTTGTATTTCCACGGTAATTAATAGGTGACATTACTTTTTGAGACACTTCTGTATTTTGTTTTCCTCCCCGTTGAATTTGAATTGTGAAAAGGCTCAGTTTTAGGTGAGTACTTCAGTGCTCTCAGTTACTAAGAACTGTTTTTCTGATTTTTGATATTTGAATTATCTATAATCACAATTGCTATCTATTGTTGCTACTAAATAAATCAAGTAAAAAGACTTTAAAAGGGCAAGACGGATTAAAAAAAAAAATCATACTTGGATTTTATTTCACTTGAATAAAGTGCTATACTTTATCCATTACTTTGAATAATTGGATAACACAGTGAACTTTGAGAAGAGTTCTAACGCAATACAGGTGCCTGCTTATTAGAAAATTCTCATTGCAAAACACAGTGGTAGATGTATGAGCAGTTCTCATACTCATTTATTTAATCTTTTTTTTTTTTTTCATCAGCTTCATGCAGAATTGTAATTTAAAACTGCAATTTTTTTTATCATTCTTTCTCTTAAACACACTGTGTCTCTAAAACTATTTACATCCTGGTTATACTAAACCCACAAATTAGCTTGGTGAAAGCTCACTTTGATGTAGAATCCTTCCTCTTCTTATCATGATAGTAGCTTATCAATATATCATTTTTAAGGAAGTTTATCATAGTCTACAAGAAAAGTAATCAAACACTGTTACTGAAAAGTTACTATTTTATACTCCTATGAAACAAATATATGTTTATATATGTATGTACGTATATTCTAAGTTGAGGGTGGCCTGCTGGCTGAGTTGTTTGAATTGAGTCTGTTGCAAATCTCACACTATTTCTGAGCTCTTACAAAAGCGATTTAAGAAGAATGTGTCTGAGATACCTCAGAGAACTCGGAACTGGTGAAAGTCAGATTATGTTTCTTTCTGTTTCTTGATGTTCTTGCTTCTGTTACCAAGCAGAAATTGGAAATTGATTTCAACAACTCTCAGTCTGGAAAGAATGACCGCTAGATTCCATATAATGATAGTAACATAAATTCTGTCTTAGAAAAGAAACAACCTTGACAAGAATGGTGACAGGTCTCGAAAAAGAAATAAAATGTAATCAATTAAACCAGTTAATAAGCTACATCGTGCATTCAAAATATAAACAAATACGACTATAACAAGAACACCTGATGTACTTCTACTTCACCTCATTTCCTGTGGAAGAAAAGCTGATTTGGTAACTTTCTCTATGCTATGGTCTATGTCAGAATGTGTCTTCAATCACTTCTGTATGTACTGAACAAGTTCAGGAGAAACAGAGAGGTGACACCACCTCCAAAAATAATTGCATGTCTGCAAGTTTCAAGAAACTAAACAGCCAGGTAGAGGAGAAGATCCTCTAAGTACCTTTCCTAAGAGAAAGGTGGCAGTATGACCTTAAACCTTCCCAAGCTCTAAATTAAAAACCATCCTGAGAAATCTGTAGGAGAACTGGCTGCCTTGGATGCTACATTTTAGGGAAATATTTGTTACTGGGATCATTAGATAATTTTAAATTTCTGCCATTTGTTATTACTTTTCCCATTTTACTCACAGAATAAAAAGTATTAACTGACAAATAAATACATTTTCTACAACTACTACCTTCAACACGGGCACGTAAATCACATAAGGTATTTTCTACACTAGAGAACTAGATTAGGAATAGAATGGAGCATCCTAATAAATCTAGGCATAATGTAAATTAAACAATGTTTATTTCAGTTTACCTCAATCATTTAAAAAATAAAAATTAAAAAAATATTGTAGTGAAACATTCCAGGAAAAATATTAATACGTGTATTTCACGCTTTATTGCCTCTATTAGTGTACAATGTACAGACAAGCCTTACCCTGCTCTGCTAGTTTCATAAGGAACCATTTCACTGATTTATTTTTTCCCCTGAAGTATGGCATATTCAGCAACAGTTGTTTAGCTGTACTTAATTAAATGTGGCATGAATCAGAGAGAGGCATTTTGAAAGCAAAAAAAACCCAGTCAGTATAGAGAAAGGTAAAGCCTATGGGATGTGCCCCTAAGTTTTTTCTTTTAAACAAAAAAAAACAAACAAAAAAAAAAAAGTAGTATCTTTTGTCAACAACGCTATCTAAGAAAAAAAATTTTTTGTACACATCTACTTCATACCCAAAGAAATTAATGAAATAAATATTCAATAAGAAGTCACATCCAGCACAAAGAACAGCTGTTCAGTACAATTTGGGAAGTCACATTTGCCCATAGTATTTAGGTGCCTTAGGTATCCCCTGCACAAATCAGTCAAGTGACAAGTAAAATGAGAAGTTATCCAATAAGGACAAGCTGTAAATCAGGCAGACCTTCACGGAGGTAGGCAGATTTACGTGTCCTCAGGTTCTGAAGCAAAGATTTTACTGGGAGAAAGGAAGGCAGATGTTTACGCACACACAGAGAGAGGTAATTTATGTTTGCCTTTCTACAGCTTATTGAATTAGAACAGCCTATCTTTACATGTACTGTACTACATCAAGTGTATTAGCAGAGGTATATGCTTTGCTGGAAAATTAAGTAAAGCATACACCAAGAATTGTAGTGAGCTTATATCCAATTCTGTGCAGGAATATTTGCAAGAAAAGGGTCAAGATCAATTCCATTAACCCAAAGGCATCACTGAAATAGATTTTAACCCCCTGGATGTAATTACTCAGTGAGATTGCCATTAGCACCAGTCGAGCTCTTGATGGATTGAAGTCCATTAGCTACTCAAGTTTTACTAAGACTCTAAATTTATCCAAGTCTCATGGTAGATATTTTGTGTTTGACTTAACTGGGATGCCACATTCAACCAAGAACCAGTGCTGTAATATCTCCTTGTACTACCATTTGGACTTATTTCTGTTTGAAAATACTGATACACATAAACTCAAAACCAATGGCAAACCATTTCAGTTCACCATTTCGCCCTTTATCCAGAATCTTCCTATAGGAAAAAATTAAGAATATCCCAAATCTCCTGTGTTACTGGGCCAGAGTGCTCCTTTTTTCCTTTCTACATACACTGCTTACATTGAGAGTATGGGTTTAATTTTGTTTACTAACTTCTAAACATGATACAGCTACTAATTCATCTCCAAAAATTGTCTTCTTGGCTGGCCTCTGAAAGGTTATATCCTAGAAAGTGAAGAGATATAGGTTTCTGGCAGCCGGTCACGAGTGGTGTCCCCCAAGGCTCAGTACTGGGGCCGCTTTTGTTTAACATCTTCATTGATGATCTTGACAAGGGGACTGAGTGCACCCTCAGTAAGTTTGCAGACGACACCAAGCTGGGAGGGAGTGTTGATCTGCTAGAGGGGAGAAGGGCACTGCAGAAGGACCTGGATAGACTGGATCGATGGGCCAAGGTTAATGTCATGAGTTTCAATAGGGCCAAGTGTTGGGTCCTGCATTTTGGCCACAACAACCCCAGGCAACCCTACAGGCTTGGGGAGGTGTGGCTGGAAAGCTGCCTGATGGAAAGGGACCTTGGTGTACTGATGGACAGTCAGCTGAATATGAGCCAGCAGTGTGCCCAGGTGGCCAAGAAGGCCAATGGTATCCTGGCTTGTATCAGGAATGGAGTGGTGAGCAGGACTAGGGAAGTTATCCTGCCCCTGTACTTGGCATTGGTGAGGCCTCACCTCAACTACTGTGTTCAGTTTTGGGCACCTCAGTACAGAAAGGACGTGGAGGTACTGGAGCAGGTCCAGAGAAGGGCAACGAGGCTAGTGAAGGGCTTGGAAAATCAGCCCTATGAGGAGAGGCTGAGGGAGCTGCAGCTGTTTAGTCTGGGGAAGAGGTGGCTGAGGGGAGACCTTATTGCTCTTTTCCAGAACCTGAAAGGTGCTTACAGTGAGAGTGGGGCTGATCTCTTCTTACTGGTGACAGGTGACAAGATGAGGGGAAATGGCCTCATGTTGCGCCAAGGTAGGTTTAGGTTGGACGTTAGGAAACACTTCTTTACAGAAAGTGTGGTTAAACATTGGAATAGGCTCCCCAGGGAGGTGGTTGAGTCACTGTCCCTGGATGTGTTTAAGAGTCATTTGGATGTGGTGCTTGGAGATATGATTTAGCAGAGGGTTGTTAGGGTACTATGGTTAGGCTGCGGTTGGATTTGATGATCTTTGAGGTCCCTTCCAATCTGAGTGATTCTATGATTCTATGATTTAGGACTTCAAAAAGATAGACATCTAGTTCAAAATTCTGCTTAAGAAATCTGTAACAAAAAGTACTACCTTCTAATTCCCAAATTCCTTAACAAAACTCTCAGGTGTTTTAGGTCTGTATGCCCAGAGATATGTTTTGAACAAAATGCTATACCTGACCAAAATTGGACTAAATTCTTACAGAATTCTGCAAGGATCACGAAATGAGGAACTCTTCCTTGCAGGGTTTTTCAACTTCAACACTAATTGTCCTGAATCAAATGGAATTCAGCTCTCTTCTCATATCCATGTGCTCATCCAGTATTTGGAGATGTACGTCCCTTCCTGTGTGTAGTGTCATTTTCTCCCTTATTGCTGAACCTGAAATTATTTCCTGAAAAGACAGCTATTACTTGCAGGAAACACCTACAATCTTTGCCACACCCCAACAAACCCTTTGCTAATCATTAAAAAATATTAATTAGATGATGGACATGGGAATAATATCACTCAGATATTTAATAATTCAATTGCCTCCTGTTCTCTTCTACTGTCTCACAAATTATGTTTGAATGCACTAATTGCTAAGCAGCTAGGTATGGAGTGGCACTTCTACAATATAATCAGAACTTTATGCAAATATAGAAACCAAGGCATTGGCTTTAAGAATACATACTTGTGTATATATCAGTTTCTAACCATTTGTAAAAGCGGGGGGAGTGGTGATTTAAAAATCCATATTTTATTCAGGCATATCTTAGGATAGTTAGAGCATTTGAATTCCTTAGTTATACAAGCACTTAAATCCTTGCATTGAACAGTTTTACACAAAGCTAAGAACACTGGTTTTCTCGGACTCAAAATTCTAAGGATGAAGCTCCTCAAAACTGAACACTGCTGCATCTGAAGGGTAGATATAGCTCTTAATTTGTTGTGGCTTCATGCACGTGGATCCCATGTAACCTATCATACCTGAGAGCACCAATGATATAAAAAACTCTAACGTTGTCAGAGCTGACGTGCACCAATTCGAATAGGAGGTATATTGTCTCTAAGAAGAAGCTGATTATGAGCACAAATTACACAAACCACATTCACAACACCTTGTCAAGCTGTCATGAGAACTGTCATGAGAACTGTCATGACACCTGTCATGAGAACTGAGAAATTAATTCTCATCATAACTGTTAAGAATCCTGAGTTGGGAACTGTGGTCTAAATACTATGTACTACAGTGGTATAAATCCATACTAAGTTTGGCTTCAACTACTGAGATCAGAATTGTCTACCATTTTTTCCTGACACCTTTATCTGATCACAGATCACTTTATCACTAAATATATCAGTGTCTGATTACATATTATATGCTAAAGTTGTTATACTGTGGAAAATGTTATTGACCATCTGCTTGTGATTAAAACTGTAAAAACATCTAAAGCAATTTTGATGGCACACTAGTAGCTGCTGTTCTGCACAGATGTATAGAGACTACATTAACAATTAGATTCCATGTATATTAGGCCCCATAAAATTAGTGAACATTAAGTAAATTTATGCTGCTTTTTCAGAATTGTCCAGACCAAAATTCTACTCTGGAAATGTCAAAGAATTGTTCACAGAGCCTTCTGTGAAATTTACTATGCTGTTTATAAAGTGATATTTGAAATTAAGTACATTAATTAGGTAATTGAAAGGTAATTATTTTAATAACTTTGTGCTTGAGCTCATAAGGAAATAAACCCATTATTTCACTTTCTTGAAAGTTGCGAGGAAGCAAAATAAATTAATTTTGCCACTTCCTGGTCTATTGGCATATTTAGTCCTCCTTAGATAATGTTTTGGAGTATGCACTTAATATTTCATATGACAGGTGTGTAAAAGAAGTTTTATGTAATGAGGATGTTAACTATCGGAGGAAAGGCTTCACCTTTTGAATTGGTTAATGGGGGCTTAAGTTTGATATTTTTAAGTGGGAGAAGGCTGCTTATATTTCAAGTTTGGTGTACTACTCGTAGTCCTCTACTCTTACTGAACTTACTGGCAGTAGAGAAGATTTTTAAATAACAACCTGATATTGTTTGAAGTCATATTAACATAAGTCTTGCCCACTGTTTTCACGTAATTAGCTACTTTCTTCCTCGGGTTACAGTTTCTATCTGCTTTCATGTGACTTCTCCGAAAGACAGAAAAGGTCTGGAGATTGTTGGGGAGACTCCACAGCCATGTAATGCTGCAAAGATACACATACTTCAGAAGAACAGCTTTGGCTTATGTGGAGAAGTTAGAAATCCAAAGCTAGCATGAGCCCTTGTTCAAATAAAAGATGAAATATTAAATGCTGTTTATATTTTCAAAGTTTATGACAGTTACATTATTATATATAAGAAATCTGACTCCTTTTCTGAATTCATATCTCAAATAGAAAAATAATGAAAATACAAAAAGCTATTTTTGTTGTTTTTGTTGTTTTGTTTTGTGTTCGGTAATGTTCAGGCTACAAACAACCAAATTACAGGCAATTATGGCATATTTTATTGTTAATGAATTGTGTTTTATAAATGAATTTAGAAAAATACACATTTCTCTTTCCAGTCCTAATAGAAGCACCAACAATCAGAATATTCATTTTCATTCTAACAATAGCTGCAAGAAGGACAGGAATCTTGGCCTTTATTCTGAATCATCATCATGGGGGTTGGATTCGATGATCTCTAGAGGTCCCTTCCAACCCCTAAAATTCTGTGATTCTGTGATCATAGTCATGCACATATCTAAAAAGTAATTCTGGTTTACATTACAGTAAGAGCTGAACTGTGCCACTACTTCTGACACTGCTTTCACTGTGACTGCACAACTACTCACTCATAGCAAACAATTCTGACATTATGACCAGTTTGTTTAATGGACATTTTAATTTCATCCCATAGATTGTATTTTCTTCTCTTATTTCACGTAGCTAAGTTCTTAGTTCTTAGTAATTGTTTTTTCCCCATGGAAAGGAACTTCTGCAAATTTCATAAAACAACAGTAAGCAACATTCACTCAAACAATACTTTTAACAGCATTCAGTTACAGTACAGCATATTCAGTAGCACTGATCCTGATCATTAGTAACAAATGGCTTTCTTAGCAGTGTTGACTTTAAAATAACACTGGGAGAAAAGTACTGGTAAAAAATTTAAAGAGTGACCTATATATAATGTAATACTTTTGAGTTTCTCAATTTCACAGAGTGAATAATGCAACAAGGTCAAAAATTTTTGTATATCCAAAATATAGAAAGACTTTCTCTACTAAGTAAGTTCTTCCTTCTCATTTAATGACCAGCAGTAGAAGATTCATAAGTAGTCTCTGGTAACTTAAAACTGGTATCTAGGATTTCACTTTCAGTGCTGTCCTGTAATCTGAACTGCCAGTTACCATATTTCAGTTCCTTTTATAACATTGATCTCAAGCCAGAAGGCTTTTGCTCAGATTAGTACCTGGTGTAATTTCATCAAATTCAAGTGCTTTTGCTAGAGGTGCACAGCTGTAATAAAGCACAGCTTGAATCATGGCATTTTAAGAGCATAAAGTTTGATGATACACCCAAATGCAGAGTGACACAAAGATAGAGTGGCCTTTCAAATCTGCCTTCGTGCAATTCTGACTTTCACTAATTTCCAGTTATTGTGCATTCTAAATTTAATATTCCTGACCAACAAATGCCATGTGTTCAACTCTTCCCGATTTCCTGGAGCTTCCTTCTGCCCTTTTCACATCAGCCTTTCCACTTGGTCATATGTGAGACATGAACTCTCCTCTACTCTCTCCGACTTTCTCACAGAATTTGTCTTTCTATATGTTCCTTTTGTATTCTCAATTTTTACTGTTATATTACTCAAAGCATTTGTACTATCATTACTTCATCAATATGACAAAGTAAAATACTAAGTAAGTCTTCTTGTATTATGTAGTGGCTTTTCTATCCTGATTTTTGTCCTTGTCAGCAATCCCAGCTCCAGCAGCTCTGACTGCTTTCAACAGCTGTGTTAGCAAATAATTTAGGCTATTTAGACTGGATGACGAGGAAAAACTTCTATTGAGCAAAAATTTGGACCGAGATACTAAAATGCTGCTGGTAAAGCAAGTGCTGTGAATCTCAACCTATCTGTGGATTGTATAAACTCAAAAACAAATAGATCAGAAATTATTCTTCTTGATCAATTTTTCTTCTTGTCCTAAGAAGAGGCAAGTCTCTGAATCAGACAGTGCCTCACCTACATAACATATGAGGAAGGGAAGTTAAGCTGCAGGCTGATTCACAAACTAGAGCACGTTTCTAAAAAGCTGCAGGAATGCAGAAGAGCACCCTTTGAACTCAGCTGTTGTAAAGGTATCTAGAACTAAAATCTATACCAACAAGGTCAAGCTGTTGAAAATGAGGAGGAAAGATCTGATCAAAAGACTGACTCCAACTTAGCAACTGTGAAAAGGAAACAAATCAACAAAAAGTTAAAGAGCAAAAGCATATCAAAACAGAGAGTATGAATCAGATATCAGGATATTCACAGCTTAGACTATAGAGAAGCCCTTCCTATACATGCTTCACAGAGGACTATTCCTTACATAAATCACGCAACAGGCCTCAGAAAAAGCACTGTTACATATTGTTTCTCCAGGAATTTAGCGAACAAATTGAATATCAAGGTATTTATCAGAAAATAAGCTCTATATGGAAAACAGACCCCTGGCTGGCTCAGTTCTCTGGATTGATCCTGACATAGTTCCTTGCTTGACACTATAAAGCTATAGTATGTTCTGTGAACAAGTATCTTTCGCCAAATGCTGTGTAAAGTTGCAGAAAGAGGCAAGGAGAAGACAATATTTGTAATGAAAAGTCTGAAGGGTAAGAGTAGTATCACAGTGAGTAAACTACCTTCCTTTAAACTATATACAAAAAGGCACTTGGGGAGAGTTTTTCTCCTGTTTTTACTTACCTCAAAATTGGTCTCTATTAAATCAAGTGATTTGCACAGTGTCCCTATTGAACAGCGCAGTCAGAATCATAGAAGAATCTCATCTTCCTTATTCCACAGTGATTCTACAGTGATTATAAAAATCCAAAACCTATACTTATAACTAACTATAGTTAACATTCATTCTTGAATATCATTTAAGCAAAATTGATGAGGTTTGAATATATTAAGGTCAAACCTACTTATGTTAGAATTCTATCCCAGGAATCTTAGCAGGTTGTAATCAAGTCATAAAAGGAAAGAGCTCAACTTCAGAAATGAACTGTGAGAACTAAAAAAAGACTTCTTATGTGCCATTTACTTTCATTATGGAATGCAGGTTTTTGTATTTTTTAAATTAAATCTAAGACCTGAACTTTGATTAAGAACATACATAAAACACTTTAAAGAAGATTGCATTTTTTTCTTAGTGAGAACCAGTCTATTTAAAACATATTTATTACAGTTTCAGTACTGAATAGAAAATGTATAAGCTCCTGCAAACGGGAACTTTGCTGATGCAGAGAATTTGTGATTATATTTTTTAAATTTGTATGTAAGACACTGTGAGAGTAAATGTGTGAGTGGCAAAGCTAGAGAAGATTGCTCTTGAATATAAAAGATGAATACAATTCTCACACAGTGAAAGCCTGCTGGGAACAACATCTGTGCTCCCGCAAGAATCTTGTGCTTGTGGTTGCCTTATGGTCTTTCTTCAGTGTTGATTACTAAACAAATTGCTTTAGGTCAGAGCAGAATAAATACAACTTGTCTTCAGCAAGCAAGATGACCAAAGTATAGCAAATAATCTCTTTTGCTTTTCCCCATCATTATTTCTCTGTCAGATATATTCCTGGAGTGCTCAGTCCACAGTATGGGACTATTTGTCTCTCCTGATAGTTCTTAACTCTGCTGGAGTTTTTAACATAATATTTTCAAAGGTTAGGCAAGATATTACCTATTTGCAGAATAACTATCTTCTAGGATCAAATGTACAGCTAAGTATCAACATTTGGTTTATTTATTTCATCAAAATATGCAGATTTGAAGGAGCTGAAATAATTCTGAAGTTGTTACTAACTTCTCTGCCCCAAAAATTTTGAAATAAAAAGCATTTAAGGGTTTGGAAATTTTTGCGTTGGCATTTTCCAATGAATCATTTCAAATCTTCATGGCCTTTAATTCTATAATTGTACTCTATTTTACTTTTTCTGATCTACTTAAAAAAAAAAAAAAAAAAAAAAAAAAGCATGATCAACATGTCATGAGCTGCACTTAAAGTAAATCAAGTCAATGGAAAATGCATCTGCCTTCTTGGAAAAAAAAAATATTTTCCAGTCATTTTATACAGCAAGTGTAATTTTTCCTAATTTTATTTTATTTGTAATTCACTGCAGACTTTCGGGTCCTTACTAGTTTTGTCCATGTTGTAGTAGGCGACAGTGAGGATTCGAGATGTGACGTGGTAGGACTCTCCCCTTGCTCGGTGTTGAAGGGTTAATGTATGAATAAGGGGCGTAGATGAAGTAGGATAGGTATATAGGTAAATCACACGACGCAATAAACGCCATTTTTCTGTTCACCATATTGGCATTCACGTGCAGTTCTTTGGCCCGGGTAGGTTTTACCCGATAGTCCAGCACAGGCACAGAGCTAAAAGAACATGGGTTGCCAGGTGCACGGCAACATGTCCATTTTTTAATTTTTGGGCCTCTGCAATCTCTCAGCTCACCAGTTGTTTTTTGTAATACTACCAGTCCCATAGCTTGTTGATTTGTTAGTTTAAGCCCTGCAGCAGCCTTGCTGCCATCTCTCTCAGCTACAGTGAGCTTATTGAGGACCTCCTGCTACATCTGAACACAAAAGCTAGCTGGTGCTTGGTCCTTAGGGTCCGTTATAGAGGACTCCCTCTGGCACTTTGGATGATTCTTTGCTCTATGAAACTTTTACATCTTTCAAAACTAACTCCACTAGACAGCCCAGTGTGGCTTCTGACACCACTGTTACAAATTATGCCCTATTGCCTGAACAGCTTAGTGTAGAGCTTGTCCCTACAAAACTTCCTGACAGTCATTTACATGGCCTCTCTGCCGGCAGTGCTACAAGGACGGATATTCTCTGCATTGATAAAGTATATGAGATGAAATGAGTGCATCAAGATTTTACCTCTCAACCAAAACAAAAAGTTGTCTGAGGGATGGAGCCATATTGCTGTGCTTGTAGACTCACAAAACTGTTTGAAAGCTGCAGACAACATTCCCCTCAGTTTAGGTACCAAGGTCAACTCTCTCAGCCACAAACTGAGATTCCCATTACTGAAAATCCATCTGAAAACCTACAACTTGGTAAGAATTTGCGATGACGAAGCCCTGTCATTTTTAGCCACAGCCATACATATGCGTGAACTTCAGCAATCACAGTGTCATGGCTACCGCTCTGCTGAGCCACATGCCACTGAACCTGAGACACTGATAAGAAGAGTTTGGCTTAGTTGATCCCTGTGTACACCTATTATGCGCCTAATGCCAAAGGCTGGGGCTGCGTAGCCTTGGCTGTGAGCACATGGAAAGACATAGGGCAAGGTAATTTGGATTGTCACAGGACAGTCTATCTATCTGTGCATCACGATGCACAATGCAAGAGCCTGCAGTCTGCCCCATTACTTCACTATGCTTTTGCTGTCATTCCCCCACCCCAGTTTGATTTATAAATGTCAATCAACCTATGCAAAATCCATTTTTCAGGAAGGTTTTGGCTGCAGTGTAAAATTGTCTTGCTGTGAGAGAATCCATAGAGACAGGTGTTTGATCTGCAGGTGCTTTCTGAACATCCTCATGAGAGTAGAGGTATGGCTTCCCCTGGGAAGGTTGGTCCAGCTATCTACTGTAATCAGGGAGTGATAGTCGGAGGCAGGCTCACCTCATCTGACAATACAGCATTTCACAAGTCTTCCTCAGGGACAGTCCCTGCAGCCTGGAAATCCTAAAATAAGTAACCATTGCCTGCCAGATGTTACCCTGTTCCTCTGCAGAGATATCTGCAAGAGCTCATCTAACAGTTTACTAGCCTGAGCCTGACATTTCAGAAAGAGCAGGAAACAAATTTGAAAATTAACAGTGCCAGAGGTAAAAGTAGATATTTGAATAGAATTTATATTGAAAAATTCATTAGAGAAAGTTTATTGAGGACATGCTGGGAACCTTCCCACTTCTCTGGTGAGTCACGTTCTTGTTCTTCTTAGTACTCCAGGAGTTTAAATATGAATGATGGTTCTGAGGGAATGAAGAAATGAAGACAGATCTCAATAAGACTGTCATACCTCATGCATTTGGCTAACTCCGAGACTGGCTTTGTCCCGTGGTCAACTCTCCTCATCTTTTTACTCTTCCCAGAAATTGGAACAGAGAAGGCATTCTACTTAGAATAACAGAATGGATAGCATTGGAAGGAACCTTAAAGACCATTTAATTCCCAGCTCCCTGCCATGGGCAGGGACACCTTCCACTAGTTTAGGCTGTCCTGGGCTAGCCTGGAACACCTCCAGGTGTGGTGCTTCCACAACTTCTCTGGGCAATCTCTTCCAGTGCCTCACCAACACTAATGATGCATAAGCCACACACTTCCTGGTCTGACTATTTTATGAGTAAAGGATTGTACCTTACAGGCAGCTGTAATTACCTTATGATGATCTCTGCTTTAATAAGAACTGCCTGCTTGCTTTGCTGTGCAAGGCTTCTCTCTCATGTACTTTTTATTCATTTCAACTTAATAATTTCTTTTTTGCTTTAATTTAGCAGGTCTAGCTCTTTCACAACTTCTAAGTCTTGAGCCATGCCTTTCTATCATTCTTTCACTATCTCCAGTCATCATAGGTGCACACTTCAGCACCTTATTGGTAGCCCTTAGCATGACCAGTGGTAGCTTAAGAGAACCATGTCTCCTGAAGTGCACACAGAATAACCATGTAAGTGGAAACATTCATGCTCTGGGCTTTATTGTTTTGTTCTTTCTGAAGGCATCTGCTGGAAACTTGATGATGTCTCATGAGTAAAAAAAATACTGCAGTATCAGCTTTCTTGACTTGGTGGTAGAGGAAACTCCCACTACATGTGCGCTCTTCATAAGTATATATGTAAAAAATACTTTTTTTTCCTAGAGGCACAAAGAGTACATCCTGTCTGAAAGCTCTATGCGTTATTTCCAGAGCTATTTGTGGTGTTACTTCTTTTCCTTTTATCTATCTTTGCAAAAGATTTAAATATACATATAGAACAGCATAACTTTTCACATCTGCGCTACACAGAATTTAGAGCTTCGTTGCTGGAAGTAATAACTTCTATTTTATTTTGTTGGCCCACAACATCAGAAGAGATGTTGGTGATAGGCAGTAAAGGTTGAACCTTCCCACAACAATATTTTGTTACATTTTGTTGCTGTGAGACAGATGGCAGCAGAGGGGCAGTCTGACAAACTGGCATCTGACATGGAAGGGCATATGGAGCAAAGATGTGTTGTTGAATTCCTCCATGTAGAAAAACTGGCATCCACTGATGTTCATTGATGCTTGCTAAATGCTGATGGAGATCAAAGAATGGATGTGAGCACAGTGAGGCAGTGCATGGGGCAGATATTTGAGTGTGGCATGCAGGCTTCTGTTCATGGCTGGTGAAAATGCACAGCTAATAGTGGTGGCTATGTTGAAAAACAACATTTTGTAGCTGAGAATTTTCTCTACCAAATAGCGCTCTTGTGCTCTTTGTATCTGTTGTCATTTCCATGGAAATAAATAGGAGGTATTACTTTCAGAGAGATCTATATATCTTGAATAATTCCGCAAGTGTTTTGGTTTTCTTATTCTCAGGTGAGATCACCATTAGCTGTCTTATGTTTTTAGCACCAATACTATCTAGAAAATGAATATACTGAAAGACCCTTCAGGACTTTGGAGTCCAAAAGATATTCCTGGCCAGTATAAATCATCAGAAACCATTTTTTTTCTTTCACTGCAGACTTTGAAACAGGCTAATGGGAAGATGAACTGTTTTTCCCTTTTGAAGAAGCGTGTTAGTGTTTTGGGCTCTGTGTGAGTAATCTAGTACCAAATTTATAATGATTACTATACCCCAGGGAATAGGGCACATTGATTCACTTAACCTCTAACTCAAACCAGGTGAGTACTTCTCTGCAAAATCCATACCATTAGATAGAGTTACAGGTTCTGATGTGATAAAAATGAAAGCCTCGGTTGACGCATTTATAATACAAGTAGGTCTTGAAATTCTTCCTTCCTTTCTCCAAGGCCAGTATACACATCTCTAAACACTAATTTAACCCTTAAAATCAGGGTGGGTTTGAAAATATAAAACACCCCACAAGAGAGCGAACCTCATTGACCTAGTTAACATAATCTAAACTACCAGTATAGAAAGCACTTTTGTTCATCAGCTTTTCTGGCTAAGATAAAATGGGAGAGAGATTTTCTGATCCCATCAGACTTCAGCAATGGTGTTTGGAGGTGGCACTTTTTCATACCTCCTCTGAACTAAGCAGCCTATTCAATCCCCTCAAGTGGATGTCACCAGTGTATCTCAAGTCCTGTCAATCAAACCTCCTTGCTAGACTTGTTGACATTGCATAAACCTAGAGGAAAAGCTAACTTCACCCTGTAAAAGTAACCTTCACCACTCTATCATTTGGAGGTTTTTCCCAAAACACAGCTTTTATTTTGCTCAGAACAGATCTGCACAGAAAGCCAAGATTTGCACAAAATATGTACAACTTCACATGTGTATGCACAAATACAAACAGGTAATGATTCAGTTCCACCCATAAACATAAGTGATTTCTAGAAAGTAATAGTAATCATGTATTTTCTGAAAATTGGGAATTCTAATGCAAAAGCATGCCTGCCTCAAGATTAAGTGTTTTCCCTAGCAGCCAAGATGATTAAAATGACCAGGCACTTGTAAGCACCAGGAATAAGAAATGAAAAGGATCTCTATCACAGCTAGAACAGCAGCAGTTCTTGGCTTCCACTCAGCTAAACAACAGGAACAGCAGTAATAATCTCCCTTGGTGTAGGAAAGTGTAAAAGTCTAAGCTATTTGCTGGAAGAAAAGAACAGCATAATTTCTGTAAAAAGGATAAGTATCTTAAGAGGGGGTTAAAAAAAAGCTAGATTTTTTTTCACATACCTATTTCATGAAGCTGAGGCAAGGAGTAAAGAATATTCTCAAAACTAGTCTGGCTTCCTTGATCTTAGGAATCGTACAGGATCTGATCTAGTCTCCATTCAGACATGAAACAATAATGCCCTGCACTCTTCCCTTTGCATACGCATACACCTTCTTGCTCCTCCTGTTAGTGATAAGAAACTGAGAAATAAGTAAGTACATGTTGCAGTGCCAGGCACCTCAGATGATAGGGAAAATGCCTTACGGGAGATTGCAGCTGCTATATATGCTTTCTTCTCTATGGCACATTCCATTCTGTAGGATGTAGCTGGAAATAAAATACTTGAAGCTGATTGTGAAGCAGGATATGCAGAGTGGAATCTAATTTTCATTTTCAAAGTAAGCTGATCAATAAAGTATGCTACTGCAGAAACAGTTCCATCAGTTTTTCCAAGGTACCTTTGACCTTAAGAACGTTTATAAATGCATCCAGGAAAATGTCTGGAAATGTAGCCTTTAGCACACACTTATGAAAACATATACATGTATTTATAAAAATGTACTTACCTTTTCTCTCTTTCTATAATATATGCAAACCACCTTTTTCTTCATAGACCATGAGTTTCATACAGCACTGAGCCAGGAGTATTTGTAGATTTAAAAAAAAAAAAAAAAAAAGTGTTAGGTTTCCTCACCCATAATGAACTCTGAGCATCAGTCAATGTTGAAACTATTGGTTTCAAATTCATATGAACATATCCTAACCACTTTTCAATTATCATTACATAAACAGAATGTGTTTATACATATTTAGTTATTTGCTGCACACATGAATGTACACAGTATACAGATCAGAAGTAAGAGCAAGGAGCCATATTGACTGGGTTATGTGAGAACATCTTTCTGGAAATGGTGAAAGATAAATTGATAATTCTTCTCTGTTCCCAGCTATCTGTATTAATAATTACAAGGCATTTATGAGGTCCTGTTCTCTGGACCCTGTACATATGTGGCGTCCACCACCATTCAGGAATCCATCTCCCTGTCGTGCTTAGAGTATCTAAGTGACTGTAATGGACTAACATGAATCAACCAAAATCTCACTTATGTGAGGCACCACTGGAATTTAGGTTTTAATTCCACTTCTTCTAAGTATACGCAAGCCAGATGGAACAGCTGTGATATTTCAATGTGTCAATGATATTATCTCTATTCTGGCCTGGATGAAGTGAAATATTTTGATCCTCTTGCTTCGTGCTTTAAAGTATACCTTCTTGGTGGGGAAAATAAAGCAAAAGTTAGGTGGTTTTTGGTGCCTGAGCTTGGATGATAAAAGTCTTGTTAAATATGCAGTGTAGATATAACAGCAATTTATATAGTGTATTCCATAGAAAGTCTGGATAAGTAAAATCACAGTCCATCTTATTAGACTTGATCCTAGAGCTGTAAGTGTCCTCCAGGTGTTCTTATTAAATATTCGATAAATAAATAAACATATTTTCTGATTTGTTACCTTTTATTTAGCTTTTAAACAGATGGTCAAAGAGCTCAGTGTTCACATTTCCATCAAAAAAGAAACAAAATCAATTTGGCAAAAACCCTAAAAGGGTTAAGATCTTTCCTGCATATTTTAGGTTAAAATAGCCTTGGGATTAAAATGTGTTCTCCTATGCTGCTTAAATTTAATATCTTTAGACGTCAGACAGAAAGAACTATATGCAATTACTACTATGAGACTGAGAATAAGAAAAATGAAAGAAAAAAAAAAAAGGAAAAGTAAGCATTACAGTCACAACAGTCAGACGAGATCAGTTTTCCATCTGAAAAATATTCTTTCACAGTGAAATAAAGCCTGCTGAGTTCATCAAAGTGGAAAATGCTACATCAGACTCTCAATCAATCTGAAACTAATCACAAGAAATCTAAAGAAAAATATAATGAATTAGTTGGAAAAGTTGTACTCTAAAGAAAAAGATGATGAAGATGAGAAATTGATGATGTAGGGTATCGTCAAGCAACATGATTGCAATGTTATTCTCCACAGAGGGTAATCTCATTTTTTACAACTAAAACTGGCTTCTGTGCATGCTGGCTCTTTAATTGGGATAGGCTGTAATGTTTGGGATTTTTTTTCGTTCTCATTAGCATTAAGGAGATTCTCATTGTTTCTGCTGTTCTCACACTTTGCAAAGGAGGGGTACACAACTCTTGGTAAAGTCTCGTGGAAAAGAACTTTAATTGCAAGGGAAACTCTCTAACACTCTCTAACACTGCTGTTAATACTATTGCGTGAAGTTGTTTAGTCCCATCTAGTGGCCAAAAATGACTCCACTGCACAAAATGAAACATATACAGCACCTAAACAACAGATCAGTAAATGCTATTATCTGCTTAAGCTCTGGATCAAACTTCTCATGCTAGTATTAGTTCCAGACCCACTACATTTTGTTAGATGATATCCTGAGGCAAAGCCATATACTGTGAATGCTCTCCAGCCACAACTAATTCCAATGAAAACAATTGCATCTCAAAAATGAACTTATCTAAAGAAAGCCCTGTCATTGATTTTGTTTTATAGCTGACTTTGCTTTTTAAGAATATTTTTGTGTAGTAAATATCACTCTGTAATGGTATCCTGCAAAGTGCAGCTGACAATAGCATCATAAACAGTTCTTCACAGATATTATGGATTTCATTACTATTGACACAGCTTTAAAACCAAGCAGAACTCCATTTTTCTTGCAAGTGCAACATCTTTCTTACGTGGTACACAGAACAATTTAAAAATTTCTGGTTTAACATGAGCAGAGTGGGAGAAGTGTCTTTTTCTTTCAGGACTGCAACAACCACCGTAATTGCTGACACTTCAACACTCTTACTAAGGAAGATAACCACACATCCTCCATGAAGGCCAAGATGGCTGGAGGGAGCCCACAGAGACTAGAGGGCAATAGGACTAGGAAGTGCTCTTACATACGAAAGTGCATTAGATACCAAAATGCCATGGTATAATTTTTCACAACAGAAGTTGTACATCCTTGCTGCAACAGAGAGCACAAGCCAAAGTCCCATGCATTTTTTAACTTTACATCCCATTCATCTATTCTGGAAATCAAATCTCATTTACTTTTGCAGACCTGGAAGTCCATGTTCCAAAAATATTATTGCAATGAATTCTGTACTGTGCGTGCATATTTTCTGAGAAAAACATTCTGCAATCATTTTTAAAATGGCCTACCAGTAATTTTATTGCAAGTGTACCTTGTTTCTTTATAATGTGCAACAACTGTAATCGTGTCATCACCAGCAAAAGTCTAATTATTTCATGCGATAAAGGATTACTATGACAAAACTTGGTAAGCATAGTATATACCACACTTCGTTTGGAAATTTGTATGAGTAAATTTTGAACATTATGGTACATTTCTGTGTCTCAGTTCAATGTGCAGCTTCACTACATTTATATCCAAGAAGCAAGTCTTTCTCCATTTTTGCTTAAACTCAGATTATTCTGTCTCTGATACAAGAAAGCTCCTTGATAATTCACAGAGATTATTCCAATCAGGAATCTCTGGTTAGAAGTATTTTTATTTTTAAAAAAGAAAAACACCTTTAACAAATTCTAGGTTTCTCAAAAACACAGAACTGGCATGCATAACTAAAATTAAATTTGATTCAGAAAGATACTGCTTTATTACATTGTCTGGACAAGCCAATCACTGGGCAAGAGATCCCAAGCCTAGGATAATGGCTGCAGTATATGAAACACATAAATGTGTTTCAAAATCCTCCAGTTTACTTAACAGTCTCTGAAATTTCAGAGCCAACTCGATTATATTCAGAATACAAATGAAAGTTTTCAAACTAATGGAAATCTACATTGAGAAAAATTATCACAGTGTATTGAGAAATCCAGAGATATGTAAAAACCAAGGTCCATCGGTTGCAGACAAACAGCAGCAAAAGTGTTGCAATGCACACTGCATTGTTTAAAGCTGACATACAATGTACGGAAAAGTCCCAACCTCCTCCTGTACAGATTTGCATTGCACTAAGATACTTTCTCTGTGTTCATGGGAAACAGGATTTATTGCCAGCACAGAGGTTTTTGGCTCATATATATATGAATAGCACTTTTTTTGTTGTTCAATTGCAAATTAATGTATTCTGAAAAACAGCAGTTCTGGAACTAAATGCTTTTGTGTCCTACTTTTCTTTTCTTGTACCTTTCCACTTTAGTGATCATTTGATGTGTTGTGAGGTTCTACTTTTCTTTTTTCTTTTCTGAAAAGTACAGAAAAAGATCTCATTATTGAAATATGAAATGGCAACAATTACACCTTTCTTATAGCTCAACCAATATGAATCTCCAAATATAGTCTTCTCTACTTTCCAGTTTTCCTGTGAACAAGTTATTTTTGAATGGTATTACTGAAGAAGTCCAGGAAAAAAAAAAATTCAGCTGAACTAATTTAAATCCTCATTAACCAACATTACTGCACTCGTCACACTAGTATTTACAAAGATCCCTCAAAAAATCCTGCACTTTTTACCAGCCTGCTATGCTAAACTTTACCTGATGAGAATTCTAATCTCCCTCTGCACTGTAAGTAGTTCTGGTAGCAATCCCCACCAATGTGCTCTAATCACATATGCCAGAGTCACTAGCAATAGCATTCAATTTATCAATTCTCAAGATCGGGCCTACAGAATTTCTACTGGAAACTAACTTTCAAGTTGCTCCTTCCCTTTTCAACATTACCTGTTTCACCTTCCTTTTAAGGTTAATCCATTAATCACCCCACAATGTTTCTCTGTCTTCTCAAGTTGAAATAATAATTGTCCTTGAGTCACTAAATCACATGCTACAGTGAACTCAAGATAGATTAGCTCTATTGTATTTTTCTTCCCAATAAAATCAATCCTTCTACCAAGGAAAGACACCGTGTCTCTGTGATATGCATTACCTCTTGTGAATCCATATTGTCTTTGTGCCATTTTCCATTTAACTCTACATCTTTAGTTAAGTTTCCTGAAGAATAAGTCTTGAAGTCTTCTGACAGAGGTTGAACTGCTGTTGCCAGTAGTTGTACATGTCATTTTTCTCCTGCTCTCTTAAAAAATGTCTTCTCATTCTATACAACTTCCTCTGTTACTGAAGTTCCTTATTTAGTATTTACATGATCTGCTGAACTATGCACAGAATGCATAAAACTAAAAAAGCATGCTGGATTCTTAATCTGTGAAGAAAGAGTGTAGATATCTCTTAAAGAAACAACTGGAATAAAAGAGAAAATAAAACCTTCTCAAATCACAATACTCAGAACACACAAAATCCTATGCAAATTCTAATTGAAGTCATCTTTTAAAATAGAAGAGTTTGGTGGTGTTGGGGGGGGAGGGGTAGTGTTTTTGGTTTTGTTTTAATTATTGTTTGTTTTTTAGTTTTTTGGTGTGTTTTTGTTTGTTTGATTTTCTGGAACTTCAAAAATCCTCATAATTGCTGGTGATTTTAAGCAGATCTTGAGCTCCTTCCTAGCTGTTACACTCTATTTCAACAGTGAATCTGCCTTTTCGTTGCTTTTAACTACGAATTTTTGACCTTAATGACAATGTGTAGATTGCAGACAACAACGTAAATCACACAACATGAATATGGTTTAGAACAATGAACAACACCTGTTTCTAAAATAATCGGGGTCTAGGATGCTTTGGTTTATGATGCCTAAAATGAGCATTCAGTACAAAACCAGTTATTCATGCCCTATTATCAGGAATATACCCCTGCTCAAAAGCAGTGCATAGATCTAAGGCAGTAGGTCTTACAGGAATAATTAAAGAGACACAGGTGCCAAAGGGCTCTCCTGATTAGAAACGGACTTGCTTAAATGCACATTGCAGTTAATGGGCAATAGCTCATCATTATGCACCTATCAGTCAGCTTTATGATACAGTCAGTGTCCTGTTCAATTTTATTGTTTATACAGCTAAACCTTTTCTAACAAACCTGCTTCACTGAAAGCAAAACCTGATGTGATATGAAAATATTAGGTAAAACATTAAATCTGTCAGTTCTCAAGGTTTAGATCACTCAATTAATCAAAATTACAACTGAAACTGTTGACTTCATTAGAGTTAAATGAATACTATGATTCAAGGAATAAAAGAAATCCATTTTTTAAAGTTCTTTGAAATGTTATACTCGAAAATACAAAATGGCAACCTCCTCTTGCCTGAGAAAAAAAACATGGCTCTCACATAATGAGCAGAAAATATCTGCTCAAGTAATTAGAGAGAAAAATAGGAAAAAAAAATAAAAGGCAAAAAATAGGCCACACAATACAGCTTTCAGTGTCGTTGCCAGGGTCAATACATAAAGGATCCATTTGCAAATGAAATGAGTCCCTAAGACTTCAGAAAAACCTAAACTACAAGATCTTCTCAGCTGGAATCTGGAGTCTGTTTTTTGACATAGGCATAGCAAGAAAAAGAGAATAGCAAAGCAAATTGCAAATATCTGTGATTCTAAAATATTATATGAGGTGAGAGTTACTTAAAATACTATCTATATATTTAATTCCTCCATACACAGCTATTTGTATCATGAAGAGGGTAGGGAGAATAAAGGGAAGACTTTCTATTTGCATAGCCGTGGGACGTGCATTGCTGCAGGTAGCAAGCAGAAGGCAGCATAGCTCTTGTTTTTCTGTAGGTCACTGCTTGGAGGCCACACAGGCCATTTAAAAGACTGACATCAGCAGCAGAGTTCTTTGGCATTGGGAACTCAAGAAGGTTATCTTTCTGTAATTGCTCCCTAAGCACCACCAGAAGCAAGAGAGCTTTTCATTACCTCCACTGTAGCTCTGTGGTTAAATGCCACAGCTAAGACCTTTATTTGTCATTGTGTTCCCATTTTTTCCTATCGTTCTGTAACATCTATCTGTTCTTTCTCTCACTTTGTTTTTCTCAGATGCAAAGCACTCTGGCAAGGAGAGATTCTTCTAAGCAGTGTGCATTTCAGATTATATTAGATGGATATGGAGCACCATAGAATTACTAGGTCTTACAATTTTATGGAACTCCCATAACACTTGATATTTATCGTAAGATTCCTGTTGTTAACATATTTAATTATACATGGCATGCATACTATTTAAAAATCATATAACATCCACTTTTCTTGTATACCAGCAAAATAGCAAAATAATAAATAACAGTAATAAAAATTAACTCTTAAGAGATCAGATATTGAGAGGAAAATACAAAATACCGATGTCTTTAAAAACTGAGACTGTGACAGGCTTTATTTAGTTTCTAATGCTTAGCCAGCTAACGTTAGCCACTACAGCCCATTTTGTACATAAGAAATAAAACAGCGGGGAAAAAAAATAGTCTCCTTAACTGGCTCTTTAGAAGGGTCCTTTCACTGTAGATCCCACTGCAGTTTACATACTTCTGATTGTAGAAATAAACTTACAAGCACTGGAAGTCTTGATGAACTATATTTATTGAGTTAGGCACATACTCAACGTTTTCAGGATTTAGCTTTCTGTTGTAGAACAATGGCTCCAGAAAACATCACTGTAAGCACGGGTATATTTTCACTTTGTTTACTTATGGTATACACACTGAGTAAGCTTAATGAACATAAGAACTTATTCTGTCCAGACAAGAGTTGCAAGCCTTCTCTCTCCCTCCCATACTCGCTGCAGGTACTCTAGTGATAACTTAAGACTGCAGGGTTTGGAAGTTTCATTTTAACTAAAGTAATCTTTACTGAAAATTAGAAAGTAACATTTTATGCAATCTGTCTATAACACAACTGGTTATAGTGTTTATCACATTTTATGTCTGGAAGTGGCAGTTGTAAGGACCAGAAAAAAATGGCAACTACCTGGTGAAACAGTGCTGTTGTTTGTTCTCTCTCCTTCCCTCACCATATGGCTTGTGCTTTAAATCCGTTTTGCCCTTGTTTTTGGCTGGGTGATGATCTCAGTAAGTCTTAGAGAGCAAGCACCCTGTTCTTTCAGTTGCTCTTTAAAGATGTAAAAGTGTATTTCTGGCAAATAATAAATAACTATACGGTGGAAGTTGTAGGTGCAGGCAGTCCTGGCTCCCATACGGTCAGTGAGTTTAGTAATAATATTTTTTTAAAAATGAATATCATCGTGAAAAATTAAAGTTTTATAAAACAAAAGCATTTGAAGGGAATATTAATCTTCATGCCTCAGGGCATAAGCAAACCTGTAAGTGATAGGGTGCAGGAAGAAACTTTATCCTCAGGGCAGCTTTTATAATTGCTTACCACATGTCTTTTGAAACATTTTATACCACTGCTAAAAACAGAATACTGGAGTACATGGAGGGATGAACTGTTTCTGCGTGGCATTTTTTTTTAATTTCTCTCTTCCACATTAATTTAATGCCACTTTCACTTAGAGTTATTTGATCCCAGATTTTACTGAACAGATTCTGAGATGACCTTTTTCTCAGCTAGCTTTTTTTCCCACTTTATATTTTTCTGTGTAGATTTTTGCAGAGCCACACAACCACAACTATCTTATTTGCACTACTCACAGCCTCAGCTATGTCTTTCACCCTATAGCATCATTCACACATTCTGTTTTCCATCTGAGTTCTGCTTTGTTTTGTCTAACAGTCTCCTGTACTTTCTGGTTTGGTTTCTGTCTTTCTTGTGGCTTTTCAAGTCTTCCTGCAAGATTTTCTTCTTTCTCAAGAAGAATAGCTGTTATACTAACAACACCTAACACTGCTTAACTGGCAGGGAAGTGTGTGTGTCTGGGGGGGGGGGGGGAGAAAAAAAAAACAAAACAAAAGCAACAAACACATATGCACAAAAATAAAATAAAGACAAAACAAGAAGAAAACCTCCAGAACAGAAATTACTGAAACTGTTAGTGGACTCAGGTTTTCCTTCCGGAAGCCTTTTGTTCATCATATATTATTTTTACAGTGACAAGCTGTTATCAAGATGTTATGGAATAAAAAATAATTTTATCTAACATAGGTAAATTTTATTACCACCAAATTCACCAGTTTTAAACACGTGAGCCAATTAATCCAAAAACTGCAAGGAATTACAACTTCTAAAGAGTTCATTTTCAAGAGATCTATGGTCTGAAGGGAGAAAAAATAGGACAGTGTAGTCGAAGTAAATCAAACATACAGATTACACAGGATAGTCTAGTTCTGGTAATCAAAAGGTCTTTTATCCTTATGAACTGAGATCTCAGTATAAAACAGTGACAGTTTCTGTAGAAAATGAGACAGTGAACAACGTAAATTGACCCACATAAAAACAAATACTTTTGTTTAATGATAATCATCTTACATTTGATTATTTTTTCATCCAGGAGTGAATGAATGTATCACAACGTGTGCAACCTAAATGAGTAGGAAGCACACCAGAGCAGATGCAGATAAACTTGCTTACAAGAAAATAAATGACACCTTGCTGTAATATGAGAAGGAATAAAATAAAATTGACAGACTAAACCTTGTATAAATTCTACAGGTACTGTGTTTGCTAATAAGAGCATCTAGCTATTAACATTGGTGGATTTGTATATGAAAAAATTTGTTCCAGCATTTGCATTAAGACACCAGTTCAAGGAACGTCTTCCAGTAGTTGTGTGATAAGTATGTTCCCAATTAGGAAACTGCAAAACATACCACATTGTGATAAATATGCCTTCTTATTTCCAGTGCTGCTTAACCTGCCAGAGACTGCAATATCTCAATATCACCCAGATCTTTACTAGGCTTTTTACTGATTTATGCTGAGCCTATTCCTTGTTCTGTGGGTTTACTTATTTTGGTTACCAGGTTTCCTTTAAAGATTACACGTACAGAGTTAATTATGGTAATACATAGTTTATTACAATATTGTTCCTATGTTTCATTCTATCTGTGACTCAGGGCAGCAAAAAGTGTACAGAACTGAGCAAGTGATGATCTTTACTGTGTTTCTGTGATTGTATCCAATTTGTTGGATGCTGTAAATAAACTCCGATACACACAAGAAGAATAAATGTGAAAGAGCCAGGCTGAGGAAAAGAGTAATAAAGTTGATAAAATAGAAATGGAGTGAGAATGTTGGACTTACATTTTGCAAATAAATCCTCTATTCATCTCTAGCATTCACATTTCTGTTCTTTTCATTCAAAGTAGTAGGAAATAAATAACAATTGAACTTTAAAGGACTCAGATCAGAGACTCAGGGAAGATAAGAATTCTTCTCATTCAGAAACTTAGATAGTCATTGCACTTAAATGGTGCAGTGGTTGTATGAAAAATTGCTTTTTGGGATTCAGTGGTTTCAAGGGAAAAACAACCAAAACACTTTAGACCAAATTTGGATGTCTTCTCTTTTTTTTTTTCTCACTAACATTTCATTCACTCATAGAAAACAAAGGAAAGGTAGACTAAGATTCACAAAGTCGCTGGAAGTATAACAGCCGCCACAGGACCTCAAGAGGGATCATGAAGAGGGCACGTATCTGAGGTCAGGCCTTCTCAGTCTCTTCTTATGACATAATGGCATTATTCCAAAAATAAGATTTCTTCAAAAGACCTTTGACTCCTTCTTAGAATCTTAAATACACACTACATGATGATGTTGAAATTTCCACTCTGAGTAAAGACAAAAACTCCTCTTACCACCAGGTGCCCAAGAGAGGGAAGAAAATAGAAATTCCCCACTAACTATATTATTTATGTATTTAAATTATTAATTATAATTTGATAGCCAGTTCCTCAAAGTACATAATTGTCCTAACGGCGTCATTTATTGAATATATTAGCATTTTGTTGTAACTCTGCTGTTTGTGTCAATAGTCCAAATACTTCAGCAATTTAGTCTAGGTTATTTTCCTATAATTTACAGCTTGGGAAATTAAATTAATTTTGTCCAGTCTCAAAGCAAATGTTTGACCAAATGCAATTAGTTTACCAATACATGAACAAACCTAGAACAGGATTTAATTACATTTACAGAAATTTAATCTAATGCATCAGGCTGATTTTTTTGTAGTACCCAGTAGACCTTGCTAGGGTCAGTACGAGTAAATCACACAAAATATTGAAGCAATTCCTTTTGCATTCCTCTTCAAAGAATCACCTGTCTCAATAGCTATAAATTGTTAATAGAATTAATAGTTGTGTATTGTTTGTAGAATCATAAAAAGGAAGTATCTGGGAGGTGAGCTTTTTTTTTTTGTGTCCTCACCCCTCCGTGTCTTCTAGAAAATTTTCAAGATTGGCTGCCGTGTAATAGTATTAATGTGCTCATAGGAATAGCTGTGTAATGGGCATTTTAACATGGGATTTGCTATATTGACTTCCTAGTTCAGTATTCTGACTCTAGCAGTGGCCAGTATTCAATCAGAAAAGAAGCTGTATTTATTATAATATTAATTTATTCAGAGAATATTCTTTGAAAACACTTGACTTACTCTCTTCAATCACAGGGAGATGTCTTCAGTCCATCTCCCAAGTATAACTGTTCTTGAAGTTACCACACAAATACACATTTAATCTCTTCCTCTAAATTAAGATAGTATTTTTACTAATATCATATGACCAAAAAAATCTGTATTATAAAAATATTTGTTAAGAATAAAGCTTGCTTCTGGAGCTCCAGATGAAGATTTTTTCTTATTGTTCCTGTGCAGTTGATGAAACATGCTGCCCTGTTTATACTGTCTCTAGCACTGTTAACAAACCATAGCAGTACTCAGCACCTCTAGTGGTCTCATATTGCCACATTTTTCCTGAGCCTTTTTTATGTTTCAGACATTTTTCATTCCACCTTAAAGACGTTTATACCAGTTTATCAGGCTGTAATCTTTAAAGTATAGTTTATTGGCTTGAGACAATTTTTGAACACAGCTATGAAGTACTTAATGTTAGAATTTCCTTTCATATGTCAGCTCTGGTTTCATGGCCTCATCTAAGAAGCAAAAAAGCCTCAGTCCTGTACAAAACACACTTTTTAATCCATCACATTCCAGGGATTTGAAAATAAGGAGAATGACTTTTCACACTCAAAGATAATGGATAATTGGTACATTCTTTTCATGGAGAATAGTGAATCTTTGGAGGAGAAGGGGGTAAAATGTACTATTAGAAAGAGCAAATTTTAGTCCAACAAGCATAATGTAACATGAAAGATTTCTCTTTTTTTGAATTATTGCTACATCATATATAACTGGACAAGCCAATCATTTACCTGACAGGAATTTCACTCATCTGATTATTTTTTTCAGGTTTCCACATAACATTTTCACAGTCTTTCACTATGATTAATGAAAATTAAAAAGACTGATCTTGAGATTCAGACTTAGTATGCTGTCTGTATAATTAAATGCTATGAACCATCAGAAGAAAAAGTGTAATATTTCATAGGTTTACTAAAATATTTTGTTTCTTAAAGGTTTTAAAATACAAACACAGTTCCAAAAGATTTCTACAACAGTTTTTGAAACAACTTTTTTTCCTTCGGTTTCAAAATACTACCCAGAAAGACTTTACTCTCTTTTAGTCATGAAACATTACAAACCTTTCATTTTTAGAATATTAATTACAAAATCATACATTACAAAAGGAAACAAGTCTGCTTAGTGTATGGTCATGGCTTGAGCCAGTGATTCACCACTTTATGAGGGAGCATAGCCAGCGCTGGGAGCACAGGTGGAAGCAAATCACATGTGCAACCAGAAGGGGCAGACCCTGGATTCACCTATCCCTAACCTCATTTAAGGGCTGGCAGCTGCAAGGGGCACATCTGTACTTGGAGGCTGCTTTCTTTGGAGTCTTCATGTAGCCTTGATTCTTGCAAAGGGGAAAGCAGTTCTTTATTATTGGATTGTGACCATTACCTTTCTTGGATGATCTGAAAGTGGTTTCACACAACTATATCTGCTGCCACCTATTCTTACACCTAGACTTAGGTAATAATAATCTTATTATTTACTACAAACAAGACCAAACGCATGTATGTAATACTTGCGTTAGCACACCCTCTTTACTTACAAGAAGTTTAGAGTTGCTTCCAGTACTGAGCAATTTGCTTCTCACTCAGAGTTCCACTTTGTATGTTGTCATACAGATCACATAACCATCCATCAATATTTGACTTGGCCTTGTAAGCACTTTATTATATCTATCTTAAATAATTTCAGATTTCACTTCTGTTTCCTAACTAATTTCATGGTTTGTGTTGGGGGGGGGGGGGGGGGGGGGAAGGAAATGACTACAAGAAGGAATGGTTCACAACGCAATCAGCTGCTACAAATAATTTGTGACCTGATAATTGTTTAGAAGATTTTTTACATTGTTTGTACCTTCTTGGACTGGACTAGGTACTATTTCTTCTCTCTCACACAACTTAATCCAGCAAAAGCCCTGTGATGAGCTCTGGCTATACCAACAAAAATGTGAATGGGCTTTAGGTGATCCAGGTCAAATTTGTGTACATAGATCATTCAGTACTAAAGATAAGACAACTATTGACAACTTGAGTAACACACACAACCACTTGCATACTTCTGTTTTGCTATGCAAAAGTTATCCTGAGTTCTTTATTTCCTTTACTCCCCTATTCTAGACAAAGCATAAAACAACCTGAAAATGTCATGGAAAAGAAAAAGAGTAATAAAAAATAAGTGTGAGGAGCTTGGATGCTAGGATGTTTGATGCATGTGAACATGAAGATTCATAAAATTATCTATATTTACAGTCACGCATATAGAGAGACACAGACATACACAGATGTTGCCAAAGAGTAACAGAAGACATATGCAACTTAAGCATTTCATCCTTGACAGTTTCAGATCTTGTTACCACAGTGTTGTTACTGGACTTGACTTATCACAGTTCTTTCAACTGAAATTTTTTCAATGCTTCAGAGAAATAGTTTTTTTTAAAACAATTACATTTTCTTCACACAGAAAAAAAAAAAACAAAGATAGCTTTTTATAGAACCTTTTTGGAGCTATTTCCCAAAGAAAAACAATCCCAGTTCAAAACTGGGACTAGACACATTTATAAGGAGAATCAATAATGTAATACTGTGTCACGGGGTTATCGAGATCAATCTGTGTCCGTGACAGGGGAGGGGGCAGTAGGCCCGTAGCCCCCCGGCCCCCTCGGAAAAAAAAGGGAAAAAGGGAAAAGGGGTAGGGAGATGGGAGTTCAAGGGAACAAACGGAACAGCGGCAACGATCTGAGGAGTAAAACTTATTTACTAACTATGATATCGGAATGCAAGATAACACACTATAATACAATATAGTTAGAATTGAAGCTAATAAATCAAATATAATGAGAGAGAGAGGTTTCCGAATACCGAGATGCCTACTTTGAAGTTGAAGGCGCCGCGGCTTGGAAGCACACCCACACCCGCTGCCAGGCAGTGAGAGAGAGAGCGAGCGAGCGTCGCTCCCGTGACGTATTTTCCCTCTCTGACCGCGAGGTTCCCTGGGACATGTAGTACTTCTTCTCTGTGCTCCACATGATGTTGTGATGTGGAATACCAATAGCAAAAATTACAAAACACAAAACCATGACATACTGCAATGGTATCACATCCTCTGTGATACTTATGGTTGCTTTGGAGTACCAAGATCCAAGGGATGTAGGCACAACTGCAAGTAAATCATCTGCAGAACAGTAACCACAGAAAAACTTACATGGATTTGAGCACAGAGAATGGCACTGACATCCCCAGAATGACAAATAACTAAATATATTTATTTCTTTGGAAGAAGAGAGGAAAAAGTCATTTTTACTTAAAAAAAAAAAAAAAAAGTAGTTTTTCAATAGTAGTCTGCTTATCCTCACAGGAAGCTCAGTTAGAAGTTCTCACAGTTGGTTTCAGCTTCAATACTGCCCAAATAGAAACTCTCAAACACAAATTAATTTACAAGAATTAAAATAAGGACAACTGGTACTTCTACCCTAACTATGGCACTTATTTGGCAATGCTAATCAAAGTTAAATATAAAATTAAGACTGGAAAGCCATTTTTCAAAAGCCAAACTTGCACTTTTACATCAAAAATTATTTGTAGCCAAGGAACGCAGACTTCAAACCAATATATCTAACTGCTGATGTTCATTTATGTGCAGCATCAGTGTGATTTAGACACCTAACTCCAATAAGAGCTATGAACATAACAGCCTGAATGAATTACAAGGTATTGGAGCAAGATAAGCCCTGAAGTAATGTAATGCAGCCACACTGACAACATCTAGAATTTTACTGTATGTAATGTATGCCGTATATCTGAGCTGAAAGAGAACCAAAAGCAGCCACCTGTAAATAATAGTAAACTTGGTACAAGATGCCTTAAGACATTATTTTAAGAGTACAATATAGGAAACAGCTTCCACTGTCATCACATCTAATAGAAATGTATATTGTCCCAAGTAATATTGTCCCTTTGTGCTACGCCTATCACAAATGCTCCCTCACCAAATTAGCTAGGCGTTATTACCAATGAACACCTAAAGAAGCTACTTCAAAAACTCATTCTTCTATTATTTTTAATAAGTAATATGCCTATTATTCTAATATTTGTCATGTTTGCATTTATTGTCCTTGACCCTTCGTCTTGTGTGCATTTGCTCTTTGGCCAGTATTGCTGTTTTGTTGTGCTTTTGTTTTTTTTATAAATGTCTAGCCAGCAATTATATAATCTCTTAGTCTTTGTTTAGTTGGATAGAAAAAGACAGGATCTTTTTGACATTTTCTTGTAAAGCAGCCTCCCTACTTTTCAAACTATTTCTGCAGCCTTTATCTAAGCTTCCTCTAGATAACCAGAATTTAATAAAGTATCCAGGTCAAGGCCCTGGAAGTGGCTTTTCTTCTTGTATAGGTTTCAGTGTTTCCCACTGGTTTCAAGAAGCACCTAAATTCACAATGAGTAGTTGAGTGAAGCATTTTCTTTCATTTCCAAGAGGTCTGGGATTTATCACCTTAAAAAGGGACAGCTAAGCACAGCTTACATATTTGTAGTGGAATTGTGACAGCAAGCAGAAAAAAATGAAAAGTGATTGGAAATACACCTTTGTGAAGATTGCTTTCTCTAGTTTAGATTACATTCTCATTTCCTCTCTGAAACATCACAAATCCCATGCATGACCTTCATACAGCCATGGCCTGGTAGCTTGTGTCAAACAGAACTCCCCACTGCCTCATCTGTGAGCTGTGCTGCTCATAGAGGTTTGTTCAATAATAACAGTTCCAGAGCTGCTTTCATCTCCCATGTTTTCAACAAAAAAAAAAATCTCCAAACTGCAGCAGTGCAAAAGATTGTCATTTATAACTGGATCAAAGGGTCCATTTTATATTCAGATACTGAAAAACTTGTCTGATACCTAATACACAACCTATGAAAGGTCTTTCTCACACTCATAAACACTGGAAGCTCTGCACAGAATAGACCCACAGACCCAAAAACAACATCTGACTGAAGCAAAGCAAATTATCTTACTGTGTGTCTTTATAAATTAGAGCCAGAACAGACTTATTCCTGAATTTTTATCAAGGTTATGGTCTCATAAAGGCAGGTAGAGTACCACTATTTCTAGAGCAAAAAGCAGTGTAACCACCAGAGCTACAGAAAAGGAATAGTTATTGAGATAAAAATATGTCTGAGAAAAGTATGCAGCATCACTGAGAATTTTTCCAAACAACTATTGTTTAACACGAAGAATAATACTGCTTATCCAACTAGTGATTTTACGTGACAACAATAGTTAAACAATATGTCCTACAACATAGACAATCCAATATAAAATGTAAATGAAACTACAGAAATAACACAAAATTTTTGAAATACTTACTGGAGGCATTGAAAACAAAGACAATTTTACAGCACAATAAGAAATATTGCTTACCTTGTAGCATATATAAAGACTCATAAATATCTAGTACAATCTACTAACGGTTTATTTAAATTAATCTTTAATAAATCTGTATTACCTAGTAGAATAAGCATATCATATGACCAGGAATAAAATCGCTCCCAAGTTTACAGAAAAGAACCTAATACCGCTATTCCAACAATTTCATACTGACAATGTTGATAAATTAAAGCAAAAATAGTCCCAGTGTAATTACTTTGTTTATGATTTAAAAAAAATATATATCAAATCAGTATATTTTCTAGTGCTGCTACAGTAACACCAGAATAAAAGTAATTCATTATTAAACACTCCTGTAATATTTCCTTACATTGAGTACCTTTCTGCCAATACCTTCATGTGAGCAAAATTTCACTTACATGCGAAAAAAAAGGAAAAGAAGAAAAAGAAAAGATGACAGTTCTTCACACCAAAGAAGTATCATGTATTGTTCCTGGTATGTGTATTGTTTAATGAGATATATCTGAAACATGCCAATTCATATTTAAGCTGTTATTTGCAGGATTCCATGTTCTAGTTTTGGAGTGCTACACACGGATATTTTTACATAAGACAACTTCAGAAGAAAATTCTGTAATAATTCTTACATTAGCACAGAAGCATGTGTTAATGACAAGGACTAAATTGCTTGCAGGTAGGAGAAACATTCTGATTTCAAAATATGTATTAATACTACTAGTATCATCAATAAATCAACTGTGATAATGGCAGCCAAAATTTGACTTCTCTTCTACCTTATAAGTATGCATAACAGTCAGCTTCCTATTTCATTCATATTACTAGACTTTGTTTTGTTGGGTTTTTTTCGGTAATTAATTCTGAAAGCATTTCTTGCAAAGACTGTAAGGATGTAATTTATCCACCAGAAAAACTCGATTATTCTTTGATCATTTTATAGAGCTGTTTGAACTCAATGTAACGTTAGCAATATATTAATTTAAATAACAAGAATGTTAACACTTGAAAATATCTCAAAAGAAACGCTCCCATTCTGTTATTGCTGCAACAATTCACTACAACAGATATCTCAATGCAGTCTGGTTTTCAAAAGGTTTTGGCAGAAATAGCTATCTGTGTTTGCACATTCAATCTCACAACTTGGATTTAAAGAACAGCGAATATGCAAATACAATATTCACCTTCTACAGAACAAATAAAAAGCAAAACCTATTGGTAGAAAGGAGCCTATTTTCATGAATTACAAGCACTCTTAATCCATTACAGCATAATGTTTCCTTTTGTTGTTTCTTCTTCCAAGACCTGAATACATTTCATTATTCAAATGGACTACTAGACTCACTTTTTTCCCCAATTGGGCAAATCCTGAAAATAAATAAAATAGGAAATGAAAACAACCAGGTATGTATTTATCTTAAAGTTCAAGGTATTTATGTCAGCATCACAACTCTGAGTTCTGGATTTGCGTGGAGGTAGTTGCGTTCTGAGGAGAGGGTTGTTCTGATTTTATTTTTATTTGTTGGGGTTCACTTTACCACTTGGCTTTGATAGTATGAGGTGCACAGTAGGTTTGAATTTTCCTGCGTTGTATAAATGTACATAGGAAGTGCCATTCTATTTCCACCAATCTCTTGTAGGTCCGTGGATTTCTGCAAGCTACTCATTGTTCTAACACTCAAGCCAGATTTTTTAACTATATGGACTGGCTGAAATCCATGACTTGTTGACACTGTTCACCTCTTCTATAGCATCTGGTTCACTGACTAAAATATAAACATAACACAGATAACACCAATCTAGAATACTTATTGCCAGCCTCATATAAGTGCCTTAGCAGGTTTTCTTTGTGGAGAATAATATGTTTAAATAATGCCAGATTGCTTTCTTTTTTTTTTTTTTTTCCCCCACTTTGAATCCTATTTACTTCTACTGTCCTTTTCTCCAGTGAAAAAGAATCATTAATAACAATTCATCTGAACAAGTTTTGCCATCAGTGGCATAAAGATATATACTTCAGTGGCTTTCAAAAAAATAGTATGTGTATTTCTGTATGGATTTAAACCATATATTTGGATAATAAAGACAAGATCTAATTAAATGATTTTTTTAAACTCAAGTTCAAAGGGAATTTAACTGAAAAGTTCCACATTATGTTGTGTTTGAGAGCAAAACAAAGAAAACTTATTTCATTTAGTCATCAGAAATGCTACAGAAAGGATGAAATGTTGCACAAAAATCAAATGCCTTTACATAGTTTGCTTTATTTTTTTTCTCCTGGAGATAACAGCTCTCTGATTTATTTCCTATCAGTAAACACCATGCTACCTTTTTAACAATTAAAAAAAATGTTTTACTAATTCCCAGAGCCTAATTTAAGGTCATTCACACCTTTCATAATGTTTGTCCAACAAAATTACAGAATTTTCATCCATTTAAGAAAAAATATTAAATGCCAGAGCTTCTTGGAAAGAGGGCAATCTTTTCAAGGTTCATTGAAGAACATTTTAGTTCTTTTTTCCCCTCAGAAAATTCCCTCCATATAAACAGTTCTTTGTCTCACTCTACCAAATGGCTTTGACTGCAAAAAGGGCTTATTGGAGGTCAAGCTTTGTGCTAGATGCCTGCAGGGAAAGTCAATGAAGTCCACACTTTCAACAAGACACTCAGAGCTAGATGTGCACTAAAGTCATTGGAAGAGTCTGGAGAATGAGAGACACATCTGGAAAATGCCACAAGATCACTGAAAGATGAAGAAGGTAAGGACAAAGAGAACGTTGCTTCCATTAATATTCCCTAGAAACAACATACTGAAAGGTAAGCTGATTGCATGTTCTGAGGCAAAACTAACTTAGGTTACATTAGTTCTCATTTTGCAAACAAAAGTGCTTTATTTGTGGGGTCAGGACCTCTGAATCTGCTCAGGCAAGAATCAACAGTTTATATTATATAGAGTGACCTTCAGTGCAACAGCAACACCATAACACAACAGCACTGAGGGAGTTCCAGGTCCTGCAAAGTGCAATCAGGCTAGCTTGATTTCTCTGCCCAACAACTTAGTCCTGCAGGAAGTTACTGAAATGCTTAAGGGAAGTTTTACACTTCACATGGCCTATTAAGTCAGCACTGACACACTATAGATTTATTGCTGCCACTGGCCATGCTTAAACAATCACAGAAGTTAGCCATGGGTGTTCCTGTCATATTCCTAAAGAAAAACTGCAGTTGACACTAGATTTTTGTCTGTCATACTAAAAGTATTGGAATAAATTACAAGAAAAAAAATGAAATAAAGTTCCATTAATCCTTACACTGACCTGAATTTAAAAGCAGATCCTGGGCACGATGCTGACAGGTCATCTTCAGTGGAGTATTGATTTGCCAAAAAAAGAAAATAGGCAAGCATGAGCATGAAGCTAACGCTTTTGGTAGATCAAGCTTAGGCTGCTACTCAAGCCAGAGCAGATGTGCTCCCAGTGTACTGCACCACACAGCAGTTACCCATCTAGGGGATGGGGAGGTATAGTGACATGCTTCAGACATGTCAAAAGACTGAACAGACTCCCATCCAAGCAGTCAGGGTGACCCGCACATATCACTGCTTATCATCCCATAGGGCAATAGTGAAGCAAAGTTCCCAGAAAAGTGGAATCTTGAGAAGAAAAGAAGTCAGTTAGAAAGATGATTCAGCTTTTTGCTGATTCACTGTACTTCAAAAATCTAGTCCATTCTTTCAACAGAGCATTTTTCTGATCACATCTTCAGAACCTGGGTTGCTGGTGGGATAAAATGCTGCTGTATGCTGAGAGTTAATCATTCATACTTTATGAGTAGAACTCATTTCTAGTTTGATATCTGTATAGTTGTTATTATACAAGGTTGTAACAGATGAATGGCCAGAGGTTATAGGGGAACAACTCACCCACTCTGAGGCTCACAGCTAGGATGGATGCTTGCCACAAGGAACTCCACACAGGAACAATCTCCAAAAGACATCATGCCTTAGTGGTGGTCAGTCCTTAAATGGGATCTAGGAGAGGTGGAGTCAAGCTCCACCCCTTCCAGGAGCACAGCTGAATTACCTTCACCTGTGCTCCCGCAGCTGACCTGTCACTTGCCTCAGATGGTTAATCAGAGGTTCAGGCTGTGATTGTTTCCCATACAGATATCCTATTGCAGAAAGTCTTACGCAGTCAACACTTCACAAGTATGACTGTCTCTTCTACCTCTGAATGTACGTCTGGCTCGGCTAATCTCAAAATAATTATTTAAGCTACTGGTCAATTTTAAAATACTCTGAAGGAGGGCTGTGCTGACAGATTGGTCATCCAAAAATAGTCTTCAACTGCTTCTACATCCCAAAAATAGGATGTTTTGAGTTGTCACATATCATTGGCTCCTCACTACAAGAAAGACATCGAGGCCCTGGAACGTGTCCAGAGCAGGGCAACGAAACTAGCGAGCGGTCTGGAGCACAAGTCTTTTGAGGAGCGGCTCAGGGAGCTGGGATTATTCAGCCTGGAGAAGAAGAGGCTCAGGGGAGACCTCACTGCACTCTACAACTTCCTGAAGGGAGGCTGTGATGAGGAGGGGCTTGGCCTCTTCTCCCAGGCAACAAACAGGACCCGAGGAAATGGCTGCAAGTTGTACCAGAAGAGGTTTAGATTACACATAAGGAAAAACTTTTTCTCTAGGAGAGTGGTCAGGCACTGGAATGGCCTGCCCAGGGAGGTGGTGGAGTCACTGTCCCTGACAGTGTTCAAGAGGTGTCTGGATGAGGAGCTACAAGGTATGGTTTAGTGGCTTGTGGTAGCAATGGTAATGGAAGGACAGTTGGACTAGATGCTCTTGTAGGTTCTTTCCAACCTTGTGATTCTACGATGATTCTGTGATGATTAGAAATAGCAGCAGAAATAATCAATAAGCACTCACACTAATGAGGCACAGAACACTCCTACTAGTGAAGCAACAGGAGTTGACAGCGTGACCTACTTTCTTTTTGCTTATTCAAGAGTGTTATTCAAGAGTGCCCCCAGTTACAGATTTAAGGGTAAATAAGAGCACTTGAGTTTTTAGGGTACTTAATAGGTTCTGACCAAAAAAAAAAAAAAGCATTCTGATTAAGTAATATTTCTAGCAATTTAAATTGAGCAGACTACTAGAGAAGCCACAGGGTAAACTAGGAAAACCACCTAACTTTAGCGAACGTGCAAAAATACAGAGGACTACAGGTTTTAAGATGTGCAACTTCCACTCGTTCCAGTGCTGCAGGATCTTTACTGCATATACTTACTAGGTAAAAGATCAAAAGTTCTGTTGCAGGATATCTGTATCAGTTCCACTATAGTTCATATGAACAGAAGCTCATACCACTTTGCAGAATCTCTCATCTCATCAAGGTATGATGATAATATAAGGTCTGATAAAAAAATTAAGTATGTGATATTGTCACCCAGTGATAAAGGGGACTCAGAGAAGTTAAGGTAAAATGGAGAGTCATGTGACTGAGTCTTTGAAATTCATACTCTGAAAATGGAGTATGACATCCAAAAATAAAGAGTAAAAAACTTAAAAAACAATGAAAATAAGTGTGGTAAGTATCACAGAATCACCAAGGTTAGAAAAGACCTACAAGATCATCCAGTCCAACCATCCACCCATCACCAATAGTTCTCACTAAACCATGTCCCTCAACACAACATCCAAACACTCCTTGAACACCTCCAGGGTTGGTGACTCCACCACCTCCCTGAGCAGCCCATTCCAGTGCCTGACCACTCTTTCAGAGAAGTAGTATTTCCTAACATCCAGCCTGAACCTCCCCAGTGCAGCTTGAAGCCATTCCCTCTAGTCCTATCACCAGTTATACGAGAGAAGAGGCCAACCCCCAGCTCACAACAACCTCCCTTCAGGCAGTTATAGAAAGCAGTAAGGTCTACCCTGAGCCTCTTCTCTTCCAGACTGAACAATCCCAGCTCCTCCAGCTGCTCCTCATAAGTCCTGTGCTCCAGACCCCTCACCAGCTTTGTTTGAACAGCCTTTCTTTGAACACGCTCCAGAGCCTCAATGCCTTTCTTGCAGTGAGGAGCCTAAAACAGGACACAGTACTTGAGGTGCGGCCTCACCAGAGCCAAGTACAGGGGGACAATCACTTCCCTGTTCCTGCTGGCAACACTGTTTCTGATGCAAGCCAGGCTGCCATTGGCCTTTTTGGCCACCTGGGCACACTGCTGGCTCATGTTCAGCCAAGCATCAATCAATATCCCCAGGTCCATTTTCTGTACAGAGTCTTCCAGCCACTCTGCCCCAAGCCTATAGTGCTGCCTGGGGTTGTTGTGGCCAAAGTGCAGGACTCGGCATTTGGTCTTGTTGAACCTCATCCCATTGGCTTCAGCCCAGATATCCAGCCTATCCAGATACCTCTGTAGGGCCTTGCTACCCCCAGGCAGACTGGACTCTTCCAGCCAACTTGGTGTCATCTGCAAACTTACTGAGGGTGCACTCAATGCACCCTCATAGAGAGAGTAGAGAAAGGGGATAATTCTGCAAGCTTTACATAATCTTACTACTGGATCATATGTTCTTCACTGTAATAAACTGTATAATGAACAAATATACAGAGTGGTGTGGTTAGGCTGGTATTTTTACAGATCGTACAACTAGAAAGATTACCACGGTGGAAAGGGATATGGAAAAACTAATGAAAATGCTTGTCCATGTCCTAGGCTTGCAGAAAAACTCCAAAGGGAGCAATCTCCAGAAAGCAATCCTTCCCCAGTGGCAGTCAGCCCTTAAATGGGGTCTAGGAGAGGTGCAGCCAGGCTCCACCCCTTCCGGTCACATAGCTGAATTGCCTTCACCTCTGCTTCCAGAGCTGACTCATTGCTTGCCTCAGGTGATCAGTCAGTTGTTCAGGCCGTGATTCAACAGCTCCCATACACAAGACAAGTTTACTGTAAAGTTTACTGTAATGTTGCATCCATTTAAATGAGTTTCTGAACCATAGTTAACAACAAATATTCATTTCCTTTAAAAATCTGCAGTGCTTAAAATGGGAAATTTTTATTTTCAAGCATAAAATTTCTCCTGAAAAACGTCTGCCTTCCAGAAATATACATTCCTATAACAGAAAGATATAAGAATGGAAACAAGTCATTTGTCTCAGTTCATTCCAGAACACAGCTCTAGTATTGTGGAGAGGTAGTGAGGGACATAGAAGGTCTTTTGAAACAGGTTTTGTGGTTCCCATACAATTCAAGAGTTAGTCCAGAATGAAACTGGAGAAAAGGTGAGCTTTAAATGCAAGGCCTGTAAGAACAGAGTAGCAAGTTCCCAACTACTCGTAAAATGAGATTTACTGTGTACTTTTTATTGCTAATGAAATTTGATGGCCAAACCAAAAACAGTTTATTGAAGAAATAACAGCAACAACAACAACAACAACAAAATATGTTAATTGTTGATTTTTCATCCAGAACAAATATGCTCAAGTTTTTAATTTTTGTTAGAGGTTTTAAAGCTGTTGTCACTTATCTCAATATGAGTTTCTAAACAAGATAGTTCAAAATGAAAATTTAAAACATTTCATTTTCTCTTTACTTTTTCTTTCTGGATGAAACCATTCTCATCAGTCCTCAGCCCTACAAACCTGAAGATCATACAACTTTTTCATCTCACTTCCATAGGCCTTTACCAACATGTAACGTTTCAGTTTTGTGAGAGATTATATCACCAGCTACCCTTCATATATACTACATTCATCACTTGCTTCTAATCTCAAATCACTGCAGGATACAGAGAGAAAAACCTTTGCATCATCATTAGTCATCAAAAACACTAAAGCTTGCATGTTAACACATAAGTGCTAGTGTAACAGCAATAAATTAATGCATATCCCTTTTCAAAGGAATCTATGCTTTGAATTTCATTGTCTCCTAACTAATTTAAGCAAATGAAAGAATGTGTTTGTCCTCAAAATAGGATTAATTCACATCCATCCTATTTTTATCACATCCTATGTAAATTTGCATTTAAATTAACAATTATTTGATTTATACTTAAATTCATATTTTTTAAAAATATACAGTTAAAGACATATTTATAAATCATATGCCCCCAGAATAGGAAATATAAAAATATTAACTTCTGCTAGAAGGCTGGATTGGAAAATAGATATTTGCTGAAGAATTAGAAGGCCAAAACTCACATAAGCAAGTGACAGGAAAATACAGGCATTTCTATTTCAGCTGACCTTTAGATCAATACCCCTCTCCTCTTGCCCCAAGCATCTGTCAGACAAGCACTGTCACCAAATACCATTACTAACCTTAAGCCTTCTCCCACTAAGCACTACACTTCAGGTTGCACCTACCATCCCCTAAACTATTAAAAACACTCTGGTTTTTCCTTGAGGGCAATTATTGTAGCTCTAACTTTCTTTTCTCTTCAGTATTTTTAAAAGCCAGATGATAAGGATAACAATCATTCTGATGTAGCTTTTCTCAGATAAGAATAAATGTCGATCTTCACAGTTTTTACAGTAAATAATGAATTTATTCAATGCTACAGACATACCAGACTGAGTTTAAGTCCGAGTCAACAATTTCAAAATCTGCTTATAGTTTTAAAACACTTGCTATTCTGCTTGTCAGCAATGAACTACAGATTGCCAACCTGTCATTTCAAATGAAAAACAGAAAAACACCTTTGCCATTTCTGAGTAGTGCTGATGCTTTTTTCCTTTTTTTAATTTTTTTTTTTTTTTTAAACCGCTTACTTATATTGTGGCTACTACTTTATTAGAACCTGACTTTAAAGTTGATCCTGGCATTCATTAAGGATAAAAGGATATGTGCAGTGACAACCACCAGTGCACTGCCATCACTCAGATTGATAGGATTTTTGCCTAGGGATTTAATCTTGTTCTGACAAGCCACCAGGCAGCTAAATACAATTAGTGAATAAAATAAAAAGTTTTAGATTAATTTTGCATTAAATTACAAGCGAGGGCAACATTTGTTGAGGTGTCAGATTTCAGCTTCTTTCATATACAAACATCACTACTCAAGCGAAGAACTAGAGATGTATACTCAGCCGAGAACTTTTCACAAAGAAGCTACAAAATTTTTATCATGTGTGGAGTCAGACAGTGAATAGATATGTTACAGCATTGCACATGACAAAATTAAAGTGGCTTGGACCTAGAGACAAGTTGCATTAAAGCAGCAGTGATCTGTAAGCAGAGCAGTGTTCTTAGAGTTCTGCATAGAAATAATGTCAAAGGGCTGACTGCTTTCCTTTTGCTGCATAACTTTAACCAAGGATCAACTTTTTCCTTGTCATTTGCCTACTTTGGGTCAAATCAAACTGTCTAAACTAATTTTATGTCATTCTGAGGTATATTTTTATTGATGAAGAACATTGTTGAATTCACTGAATGTCTGAAAGCCAGGACACGCAGTTAACCAGATGTGCAGAAGGGAAAAATTAATCATGCAAATATTAAGCATACAATTGTTTTACTCAGCTGTCTACATAATTCCCATGCATATCTCCTTTCTATTACTTAACTAAAGCAACTCATACAAAGAGAAAAAGCTAGGAAATTATTTGCTCTTGTTTTGCTTTGATTACAGCATACTGGATAGCTGGCATGCAGAGAAATGAAGGAAACTTGTAAAGCTGAAAAGCTTCAGGAAAAATGCATACTGGCTGCCTAGCTATCTGCTACCATATATTTAGGGAAAGGCTCTGGCAATGTGAATTTCATACGATAATAGAAGAAAAGGTGAGCTTTACACTGTTGTTATATCTTCTATATGTATGTGTGTGTGTGTGACAAGTTAGTTTAATTCCATGTTATTACATGCTCAGTTATAGTGCTTGGATTAGAAAAAGGCAATTTTAAGCTATGAATAGATCCCAGTAACTCAAATGGGGTCTTGCTAGCTCTCCATCTGAGCTGCTGTGTGTGTTGGCTTTCCTGGGTATCCATCTTACCATCATCGTGATTCATTATAGAGTATTCATATATAGTGTTCACTCTTACTGAACACTTCTGGCAGCCAAAGAGCTACAGGGTGCTTAACCTAAAGTCCATGGGTCCACAAGGTATTCACAGTAATTCCTAGGCATCCCAAGGTCACTTATGGTAGGTAAAGACCATAGCGAAATCACCGAAGGACTGGGCAGCAGTGGCTAAGCTTGGTTTCTTGTGCTTTGACCATTGCTTGCTATCTGCGTTAAGCCTAAAGGTGAATTTTTAGCAGAGCTGTTTCTCTCTGCGATTTTGATTAAGGAAGGCACTCTGAACATCAGCCCTGATAAGGCTAATACAGATATAGGATTTAGGGCTTTAAAAAAAGATTTTTAAACATCCAGCCCACAGGAGCGTGGCAGCACAGCTTCGGTACAGAGAACACCAGAATAACAGGTTGGGAAAGAGCCTTCTTGCTCAGTGAAGTTCACTAAATTGGAAAGTGGAGAAATATGTGGTAGTTATTACAAATGCCCTATAAATGGATGTTTAATAAGTTGAGTTGGAAGAGGAAATTGAAACACAGATAAATTGCAAAGCATCTGGTATTTTATTTAACTTTTAATAAGAAAAAGAGCTCACGATGTATAGCATTGTGTGTAGTAGCAAAGTTTATAGAAAATAAAACCAGGGATTTTTTGTAAGCACAGTTCATCCTGCTGTTATCATCAGCTCTAAATCCTTCAGGGCAGTTTGTTCTCCATGTCTCTCTTTCCAGCTCAGAGAGGCTGCATTTTTCTTTCCCTAAGAGGAGTATAACGGTTTTCTAATTATGTGAGGAGGCTGATAATAATTATTATAAGTAGCCAGGTATACAATTTCATGCCCAGAAGTATAATTTATCATTTTTTAAAAATAACTGAAAATTATTAATCTTGATTTAATTTGTAAGAAACCTTGAAAGGCATTAAGAATACATCCATAACTCTAGTCTTTTTCTGTGATACAATGTGAATAAGGTCCTACAAGCACGGCTGCACTTCAAAAACGTTTATAACAATGTCTGGAAAAATCATACTTTGCTTTTCTTTTGGATGCATGTTAGAATTGCAATCTCACTTATTTGCTGAATGGAATCTTTAAAACATCCATAACATGAGACAAGACAAAGACTTGATATTTCTGTACTTCTGAGGACAGTGTCATACAACACTGAAAATATACGTTTACTTCAAGAACATCTTACTGATTCTCGGTCTTCAAAGTTACCAGATTTTACATTAAGATAGTGCTTTCATAGACTGTCTAGAAAAAGCAGATCTTCGCAGTCTTGGAGCATCTTTGTACTGTGCCATACAACATTATGATTAAAGTGATATTTTTTTCTCATGAATTACCTTCCAAAAAAGAGACAAAGATGAATAATAATTGCACTCAAATGACCAGCTTTATATCTTTTCAAGATATTCTGCATAATTCTTAATTATACATCGGTAACATCAAGACAGTATCTTCATAAATGCTCACACAGAAAACAGGTGTTTTTTTCCCACACATCAGTATGCTCTATACATTTAGAGTGCAACATATAGGAGTGAAAAAATACAACTAAGCTTCACACACAGAACACCTATATTGTATCTCAATCTGATTCATTTTCAAACAAATCAATTGGAAAATCTGTCTGAACTTCACATTAAAGTACAAGCAAGCAACAACAAAAACAACACAAACCAAAGTAGCATGTAAGCATTTGCCTAATTTTTTTAAGTGTCAATAAGTTAGCTCTGTGAAACTAGGCATATGTGTTCTGTGTAATGCTGGCCACATATATTTTACTTTGTAACACAAGTTTTTAGCTTGAAGAACCCAGTCTTCATCTCTTCATCATAATCACAAGGGAGAGGTTTTAAGCTGTTTAAGAACCCAGCCAGAGGTTGCCGTCTCTATAATTGATATAAAATAGTGAGTACCTTTCCCCAGCTGAAGTAACCTTTGTCTCTAGATAGACCTGTGTTTCCAGTGGCCAATTTTCTCTGAAATACCAATTTTCTGTGAGCAGGAATGAAACATATGTTGAAGGAAATAAAGGAGATGAAGCTTTTAGAATGAGTCATCCAATACGTACTAATGTCAAGTTTAAAACTGTATGTCCACACATAACTGTCTGGCTCAAATGAAAATGTGCCCTTGTTTCTCAGATAGAGCAGCATGCAACAGACCTTTTGTTTTACACAAAGATTTTTTAAGTGATGCAAAATGAACATAAAGTATGCAAGAAAACAAAAGTATGCACATTTCAATTTTAAGTGTTTACATGCGAGTGGTCTGAAACAATAAAATACACTACAGAAATGCTTATATCCAGCATAAAGAGTTCCAGAGATGTTTCACTGAAATATTTTCCCAGTTCCAGATACTCATCTGAAAAAAAAAAGGACAGAGCATCAACAGAGTATAGTCTGGCAATGTCAGTAATGGAGTTATGTCATGGTTTTGTGTTTTGTAATTTTTGCTATTGGTATTCCACATCACAACATCATGTGGAGCACAGAGAAGAAGTACTACACGTCCCAGGGGACCTCGCGGCCAGAGAGGGAAATACGTCACGGAAGCGACGCTCGCTCTCGCTCTCTCTTTCACTGCCTGGCAGCGAGTGTGGGTGTGCTTCCAAGCCGCGGCGCCTTCAACTTCAAAGTAGGCCTCTCGGTGTTCGGAAACCTCTCTCTCTCATTATATTTGATTTATTAGTTTCAATTCTAATTATATTGTATTATAGTGTGTTATCTTGCATTCCGATATCATAGTTAGTAAATAAGTTTTACTCCTCAGATCGTTGCCGCTGTTCCGTTTGTTCCCTTGAACTCCCATCTCCCTACCCCTTTTCCCTTTTTTTTCCCTTTTTCCGAGGGGGCCAGGGGGCTACGGGCCTACTGCCCCCTCCCCTGTCACGGACACAGATTGATCTCAATAACCCCGTGACAAGTTAATAGTGAAAACATTTTAATAGGGTCATTCTCAATTTCTCTTGCTCTCTTTTCTTCAACAGAAAAGTTTGAGATTTCAGTTTCTCTATTCATTTTGCACCAACCAAATGTAGCACATCTCACATAATTGTTTTCCAACTGCAGGAGTTTATATGTCAAATAACACTTGTGGATCAAGCAAATAAAGTGAGCAACAGAAAGAAAAACAAATCAACAGACAAAAAGCAGACTAGCGAAGATCTGTTTGAACTAGCTCCACTGTTGAAATTTGCTGAGAATTACAAAGTTCTCGGAGATGATAATTATGAAGAGAAGAGACAAGGTTCAGAACTACAAACTAGACAAAGAATCAGAAGAAATATATTGAATTCCATGTCCAGAAAACATTTTCCTCTGTAACTGTGATGTCTGCTTAAAATTGACTAAACAGGCACCAAAGAATTCCCATGCAGCATGTGAGGAGTAGGAGCAATGCTCTAGAAAGGCAGTAACTTTGCAGAACAATAATATAAACCAACAATGCATGCAATGACAGATCTGAAAGATTCCAATGATTAATCTGCAAAAGAGAATTTCTAAAAATGCTTTAGTCAGTAATGCACCCCTACAAACCTGGAGATACCAGCAGTCTTGGTTGTACTGACATGCAAAATCAGTATACAATTGGCTAATCTGCCCGTAACAATAGGTTTTCTGGCCAAAACGGAAGTAATCGTCTCTTGGAAGGAGGCTTACAAAAATTTGCAAGAGATTTATTTTAAGATGACCTGGTTTCTGTGGAATATGTATGAATTCCACAATCCATGTTCCTGTCCAGATCTCCAAGTTGCACCCAAGCAGAGCCTAGTAGTGGGAGCAACTTGAAAGATGGAACCTGGTTCCCATTTCAAATCTTTCTCCTTTCATCATTTTAAATATAAATGAATAAATGAAAAAAAAAAGTCCTATTGCTAATTAACACAAATATAAAAAGAAACAAAAATCATCTAATCATGTATTTCTAACATATCACTTCAATCAAGAATGAGAAAAATGATAACTTCAACAAGTAGACTTTAAGTACTTTCATGCATGCACAATTTCTTTTTGGAAAGGTCAATTAAACTCCAAAAGTGTAACTAAAAAATGTGAAATTATTTAATATTCACCAGTTGCAGCTAGCCTATTGGTATACATTACACCTAATTATGTACTTCACAATGATTGCAGAAAAGAAATTCATAAAACATTTACAAAATATGTTCAGCACATTATTCATTACCAGATTTAAAAAAAAAAAATGCTTTCAGAAATGTGATGAATTGGAAATCAGCTTTCCTTATTTAACATATTTTGACTTTAAAGAATAAAGTGTCAGGAGGCAAAATACCTGCAAAAGCCCAGGAATGCATAGCATATAATGTAATATATTACCACAAATGAAAAAAACAGGCCACGACACATTTACCCTAATTTTTTTTATTTTTTTTTTTTGTCCTTGACTAACTGTATCTGTTATTAAAAGCATTTCAAAATGTTAAATGCATTCCTGTAAAATCTGCTTTTACAAAAAAAAAAAAAAAAAGCATATTTTGAAAGGCGTGACCTAACTTTTGGCAAGCTGGTAATAAATGTCACAGATTAAATCACAGGCCATGGGATGAGTTTTCCAGGTTGAAAATATCCCAGGAATCATAGAAAACAATCTTTCTATTTTATATATCGGCAGTTTCAAAGATACACGTGTGCAAATCATATTAGTAAGAACTAGGTTTTACATCTTTGTTCTCACTGGATGTCTTTTTTTTTTTTTTGTTGGGTCAAGCAAGATGACATAAAAACAAGAGAAAGGGTACTGAACTATCGCACCAAAGGAATGAAATCAATGCAGCAGCAAGACAGCTTTTGGATTCAGATCAACTAGCAGGCAGCCAACAGGAAGCTAGATGCTTGAAAGTCAGCAAGTAACATCTGTATTGATTTTATTAATTGTAATCTAGTATTCCTGGTTTTTCAGGAAGCTGAAGTTTCTTCTCTTGGTACTGTGAAAATAATTTTTGCACCTCTTTGGTTTTGCATTTCTGCATGTAATCCAGCCTTACCTTTAATGGTAAGAGCTCTTGGTACCTGGTAATTACTGACAAAGAAAGATCTCTACTATTTTATAAAAATTTACAGATGACAAAATGCCTTTAGGTTGTCACAAGATGGATTCTTGAATTATTCTAGTAGAAGACAGAAATGAATTAGTATGCCTGCAACTGGCTGATAACTTGCATACAAGCTAGTGAAAGTGAGAATCTATTGATTGTGTTTTAATTGAGATAAAAGAGCAGACCTTTAAAGAATGCAGAGTTTAGTATCTTAATATTGATGGATTTGCTGATGCACCTGAATGTTAGAGCAATTATTTTTTAAGTTAAGCTTATTGAGTTTTAAATTGTTTGATAGCCAAGGCATAAAAGTTATGCTAACATTAAAAATCTTTTTCAGAAATGTTTTTAAAAGAATTGCCAGTGCTTGCTATTATCTAGTGCAGGTTTCATGAAACTGAATGATTTGTACTAGTACTGTTTATTCCCAAAGTCCGTAATTCCAGAAGTGAAAGCTATTTTTATGCCAGTAATTGAACTTCTCAGTGAGAAAGAATGGAAACAGCTGATGAGCCTTAGAAAATAGAACATCTCAGCAAACCACAGTCAGCAGTAAACAGGTTATCAGTGGAAGAAATATCGTTGGATATTGCATACCCCTCGTCAGGGAATTTCGTTAGAAATACTGTGTGGAGATTTCTAGATCATGGCCTGAACCAACATTTGAGTATCCGGTGAGAAGCTGTGGCTAACCCAGGGCATACAGGTGCAAGCAACGCCCCTGGGTGATTGGAAGGGGTAGATCCAGGGTCCACATCTCCTTACTCTCATTTAAGGGTTAGCAGCCAAGGGAGTGGGATCTTTATTTAGAGATCACCCTTTCTGGAGACTTCACTGAACTTTGGAAAGGGTAAAAGTCACTTGTCCCTGTATTGTCTTCCAAACTGTATCTTGACAAATACCTTTAAAAATGTGTTTGTGTCCTGATAGAAGGTAATATCATTGTCTTCCCTGGCTCCACATAAACTTAACATGGAAATAAAAGCTCCCAAGTGAAAACAGATCTAGATAAAGCATATTAATTTGATAGTTCACTCATGTAGATAAAGAAAAGAGATGTTAAAAATTCTATGACATTGCACCCAATGTCATTGGTTGGAAGATGTTCCTGGTTCATTTGTTGTTGTTTTGAGTTTGCTTTTTTAAATCTTATTTAAGATTTGGAAAAAAACGTGCAAAAATGTAAGAAGCTGTTGTTTTAGTTTGGTATTTAAAGTTAATCATGATGATCAAAGACAGAATTGTTTAGCAGTTGGTTTGGGAAAACATTACCTTCATTGAAAATAGTATACACAAATATTAGTTTTCTACCTTTTGGATATATCATGGTCTTTATCTATGAATTTTCACTGTTAGGAGGTTATAATAGAGTTGTTATTATCTGGCAAGACATCTAGCCACTTTACGACACAGTTAGACATATGTAACATGGGAACAAGTGGATATAAATACAACTTCAAATAATGCGTAATATGAAAAATATGTCTCTTGTGTTTTCAAAGTACTAGTTTGTTGGTTTTGTTTGGTTTTGTTTTGTTTTTCCCAATACAATATCCTCTCATGTATTTTTAGATCAACAACCATTTTTTCCACTATGGTCTGAACTTAAGCAGTTCACTGTTCTAAGTTTCCAACTTTCAATTAGCTCTCAGCTGCACAAGGGTTATGCTGCATTGTCTCTTTTTCAGGACTGAGTAGATATTTGCAGAGAGTGCAGTTTAAAGCAAGGTCTGATGAGTGTTTCTGAATTACTTACATCTCTCTGTTAAAGACTTTAACTTTTCCAAGCAAGCCTTAGGTGACATGAAATCATAGTTATATTTACAATCAAAGAATTCAGGATAGGAAAAGCATCCAGGTCCTGTGAGTATCCAGCATTAACTTCCATTATACTCATATCTATATTGCCATCATTTTCAGATATGACCATGATTACCCCCATTATAGTTTTGCTACTATTTTGTAGGTAGTATTCTAAGCCTCAGAAAGGCTAGCAGTCTGATCCAGAGTAGTTTGTGTCTGCAACAAAACTTAAGGAATTGTCAACGGTTTACGGGCAGGTTCGGCTTGGTTCAGTGACTAGTGGGGCAGAGGGACTTCGTGAAGGGACTTCCCTTTTCTCTGGAAAAGGGAAACAGGGGACCCCAGAATAACTAAAGAAAAGAACAGCGGCAACAATCTGAGGAGGAACAAACTAGTTCACTAAATATAATGAGAGAGAGTATCTGGAAAAAAAAAAAAAAAGCTGCAGGCCTTACAGTAATGCTGAAGCAGCACACGCAGTTGGGCAGCAGCGAGGAGAGGCAAAGCAGAAGAGCAATGAAGGCAAGCGAAAGGAAAGTCAGATGACCTGGCAGCGCCTTATATGCGTTCCCCCCTGCGCAAGAATGATATCAGCACAGTGAACAGTATTCTGGGGAATGCAGTGTCTTCTCTTCAGTATGCTGAACTGGGACATTAACACTTTAATTCCCAGTGCACTACATGATGTTATGATGTGGAATACTGATGACCATAAAACCATGACAGGAATTCAGAAATGTAGTGCTGTAGAAAGTATTTTACAACTAATCTCACCTGACGTCAAGATTCTGAGGAAAAAACTTTTTTTTCTTTTTTTTTTTTTTTTAACTTTTATAAAGTTGGTTGTCTGCAGTAATCCACCTCTCATACAAAACAGCCAGGCAGGGATGTTCTGACTAAACAGTGTAAACAGTGTTATGATCCCTGTGTCATGTGGGTAGCACATCAGATCCACATGTAGACTTTAGAAGAGACTGATCCATTGGGATGCTTAAAGGTTGCCTTACACATATGTATATCCACATACAACAGCACAGACCACATTAATGATGCCATTTAAATCAGTACTGCAGGGGAAAGAGAAGGAGCAGGAAAGAGAGACACCCTTGATTCCAGACCCTGTCTTCAGAATTGACATTTTTTCAATTATTTTTAGTCCAGTAGTTGTTAACAATAAATGCACAAACCTTCCAAAGACTAAAAAAAACCGGAATATTTGCAACCCACTTCAGAGAACTTAGCCATGAAACCCTCTCCTGTTGGGGCTCTTTCTGACCTTACAATTTTATTTTCTATCTGTGCAATGAGAAAGACATGCAAGAGACATGAATGCTGTTTCCATTTGATACTATTGCCATGTGTTATATCATATAATAGAGTTTGCATTATATTGCCCAGTAGTTAAATAATGCTCTAGGAAAACGTTCTCTAAGCTGTATTTTGTATTTCTGGAACAGGTATTCTGAAATAGTAAATAAGAATCATTGTTTGTTCTTAGAGAGGTGATTCCAGCTCATCTGACTATATTCTCTCAGAAAGCATTTCTTTATATCCCAAAGGAGGGGAAGGATCTCATTAGCTTGTATTATGCCAGTTGCAGTTCACAGCCATTCCATCCCCCAGTTCACTTAAAAAAGAAATACAAGATGTTCTATGTACAGTGCTGAAATAAGAGAATTATGAATGTATTGATGCCATGGCCACACAGATTTCTTAACAAACTCCTGGCTTACAAGCTGGATGTGAAATATGATAACCAACCATGCAAGTATCTGAGCCAGATAAAAGGCATAAGCAGTTGACATAGCTAAGAGCTAGACAGAAGACTACGCTTCACAAATTAAACAGGTAGTTTCTGTTCTTGTCTTGGTTCTGCTAGAAGAGCTTGGACAATAACAGCTTCTGTGTATATTAGTTTTCTCCCCATGTCAAGGGTTTTTGCTGTGGTAAACAGACAGCATTCCTTAATAATTTGCTAGGTAAGCAATAAAAATACACTCAGAAATATCTGCAATGCCAAGCAAGGAATTCATCTGAAGTGTTTTCTGTGCTGGACTTGTCTCCAAACAAGTCACGCATGTGCCCCAGCCCCACCTGCCAGACATGACACAGGACCTACTCCATGCTGTAATAATCAGTGATACAGCTACCTGCCAACAGCACTGACTTCTAGGGGCATCAGAAATTAAGATTCCAAAGCTGCATCCAATATCCACCAAACAAGGCTCTGCTGAAGGTTATATTCTAGCTGCACAATGTATTAAAATAACCCAGACAATTTCAGGGAAAAAAAAATCTTTTGTATGTTGCCCTTTTCACTACTGTTATATCATCTATTTGCCTGTCTTAATTTCATTGTTTGCAATCTCCAGTTGTTTATTGAATCTCTATGGTACAAAATTTTCAACCTGTGGATTGCTTATAAATGGCTGATTGGAACAATTTCAGCTTAAATAGGTTTTATTCTCATGAATATTCAATCATCTGTTTTTTTACATCAAATTGTTTTCTTTCCCTGTTTGGGTGACATAATCATTCGAAATTTGTTCTGTTTTCTGTCGTATGCAATGCTATTTTACTCATAAAACTTGGGTCTGTGCCAAAAAACACATTTTCTTGAATAAATTTTCCTGCATAAATAAGGGAGGGAGGGACAATAATTAGAATGCCCATATAAACAGTCAAACCCAGATTGTACCAGGAAGGCAATGAAATTGCTCCCTTGCTGCACCCTGTGAATTGATCTAAAAATGGGAATTACTATGCTATTCAGTTAATGGAAAAGGTTACAGCATGATTCAAGACCTTCCTCAGAAATTACTATGCACAGCCTTTGAGAAAGGGATCTATTCTTCCTGCAGCACACTCACAGAGTTATTTTCTTCCCATTCATTACAAACATGTATGGGTCCCACTTATAACTGACAAAATCTGCAGTAATCACAATGGAAAATACAGGGAGATGTCCAGTTCAGAGCCATTGCATTGTAGACAAAGCACAGGCTTTTTTTTTCCCAGTAGCTCATTTAACATTTATCCATATCAGATTTTGGCTATCATTTTATTTTTACCCAGGTTTTGTGAAGTCCTGTTATGAGTCTATGCTGTCTGCTCCCCTTGCTACTTTCAATTACATGGAATCATCTACAAACTTCTGACTTTCAGAAGTGTTCATCTCTAACCAAGACATTCATTTATGCATCTTTCAGCCAACTATTAATTCTTTCTAAGATCCTTCCTCTTGTCCCACAGATGCATTAAAAGCCCTTAAAGAGAAGCTTTGCCTTATTATTTTATAAGGTTTTCTATTTTATTTTAGCAGATTGGTTCATCCTATTGATATGCTTGCGAGGACTCCAAGAAACCTTAGACAGACCAGACCACTGTCACCAGAGCTCTGCTGAACACCACAGAGCAGGCTATCACAAAGAGCCTCGTGCCTTGTCATCTTTTTAAGAATTGAAGCAAGTTCAACACTATTTCTATAAGGAAAAAAAAAAAAAAAAAACCTGCTGGTAATTTACTTGTAGAGAGTTTAAAAGGTTTTCAATGTTTAATGTGAACTTGTGCTAACCGTTAACTCAAACTGACACATAGATATTTTTTTAAATTTTTTTTAAGGAGGTAATGTAATCCATACATTTTCAGCCATCTCACAGAATTTTATTGTGTCTAGCTTATTCAGTTATTGTTGGACTCTATCATTAGTGATTCAGATAAAATAAATATCCAACATCGTAACTAATCAGTTTTCAAGATAACCAGTGACTGCCCTGTGTAATGTTGACCTCAAAAAGATATCTTTCTACACCCTATTTTAACAACTAATATACTTCAGTACTCCTGTTCTGCAAATCATGACCTCTATTTCATAATGAAGTCACTTGAAAAGATATTGACCTTTGATGACTGTATCAAGTACGGCTTGTTACCGTACACTTGGCAACCCATGTTCTTCTAGCCCTGTGCCTGTGTTGGAGTATCGGGCAAAACCTGCCCAGGCCAAAGAACTGCACGTGGATACCAATATGGTGAGCAGTAAAATGGAGTTTATTATATCACGTGGCTTGCTTATATACCTATCCTACTTCATCTACGCCCTTTAAGCATGCATTACAGAGCAAGGGGAGAGTCCTACCGCGTCACATCCCAAGACCTCGCTGTCACCTACTACAACAATGGCTATACAACTAAGTGGTAGGGGAAGACCTGACTGATCACAAAAAGGATAGACAATTCAAAGCAGGAAAAAAATCAACAGCCAGTAACAGATCCTTCTTAAAAAAGGACATAAAGGTAAACTTGGTTGTGTTATTTCCTAACAGAGAACTCACTGCAAAGGTAACTTCCAGGAGACGAAATGGTTAAGCAATATTAAATTGTGTTTATCTAGTATAATCTTCCTCAAAGCTAGCTATACATGCTGACGGACAACATACTTCCTCTCCTCTGCAGCATAGGAAATTTTCTCTGTGTTTAATCTGCTGAGCAGATTCGTCAACATCTTACCTTTCCTCAGTTGCTATTCACAGTCTTAAAAATACTGCAGTAAAGCTCTCCAATGAGTCTTACCTAAATCCGGGTCACTTATGCTCTGGAATGAATTCATATTGGCATGGAAAACCTGAAATGTATGGATATTTGATTACTGTCAAAACAAATCAAAGAAAGCACAATTGTGTCTTTTTTAACTAGATTGCAAAAGTTTTTATATATTCCAAATTCACTGGTTTCAGCAGCAGTGCAACTGTCACCACAGTCAAGACATTTTGCTAGAGCATCAAGACAGATTAAGAAGCAAAAATTATCTACTGCAAGTGTGAAAACATTTTTTTCACATTTTAAAATAAGCAAGGGAAAACAAGTATATTTTCTCCACACAAAGAAAGTTTTTTCTTACAAGAGAAGTAAGGACCACCAGTTTTTCTCAGTATGGTTCCTAGAAATGTTCCAGGCATACATCTGAGACAGATTTGGAAATGTACCAACATTATGGTCACTCCATGAAGGGTTCAATACTCTAACAGATATCATTGTGAATAAAAGCACCAGGCATCTCATCACCGCTCTATTGGTTGAAACATTATTGAAAGGAAAGGACTGTTCTTATTCATTGGCAAATGTGTCTTTTAATGATAATGCTTTTTCTCCCAGTTTTGTATAGTATCTTGTGATTTCATGGTAACCACAGCAACCATTCATTTTTATTCTGAATAAAAAGAGTGTTGTAAATCCATTCAGCTTGTTGGCATATAAATTAAGGCTGCCTGCCATAACTAGTATACTAGCACTCAGTTTTCCCACTTAGCTTTAAATTGACATGTTCACTACTGATGAAGAAAGTACCTGTTTCTGACGAGGTGAAAAAAATTTTGTCCTGAGTGGGTAGAAAAGGTCATTCAGTTCAGTGCACAAAATACAGGTGCTGATGACTACCACTGACAACTGAGTCAGTCAGGCTGAGCAAAGAAAATATTGGAATTACCTTTGAAAAAAACAATGCTTCAATACCAGCCAAGAGGAAAGAAGGGGGGAGTGCTGAGGGAGAAGGAAAGACGGATTAGAGGTGAAAATACAGCTGAAATTTTCCTACCTCCTAGAGAAAGCAGTCTAACTCATTCTGCCCACTCCACATAGGCTATAGTGTACAACATCTTTGATGCAGCACACAGAAGTCCCTCATGGCTCACTGCCATACAGCCTATTTTCTGGCTAGTGTACCCCTTACAAAACACATGCTAGTACCTAATCCTTCCTATAATAAAATCCCTAAACCTTATTAATACATCTACAGGACAATGTAATTCAAATATAATTCAGTGGATCAAAGCATCTCATCAACATATTTCTCCCTTCTTAGCACACTCCAGTCTGCTTCTCCTCTTTTAATGTTGTTGTGTTGTTTTTTTCCTTTTTTAGCAAAAAACAACTATATTCCTGTGCAATGGCAGCTGCCTCATTTCCAATGTACCTGAAATTTCAAATACATTCCAAGTTATTCAGTCCTTAGTCTGGTCTCCCATCAGTATGGTACAGGATCAAAGAATAATTCAAGTTGGAAGGGATTTCAGGAAGAAGTCCTTTAGTCCAAACTGACACTCAGAGCTCAGGGTCAAAATTGATTTCAGACCAGCTTGCTCAATCTAATTTTAGCAGAGTTGTCCTTGAGAAGACTGGGTGTGGATGAAAGAAAAAATAGCCTGCAGCAAAAGTAATAATGTGATGATTCGATGAAGGGCATCGCAAACAAATGTTATCATAATAGTCATATTTCATTTTAATCCAAACAATAGCCGGTCTTGAAATATTATCCCTAGAATTTCTTTTTGAATTCCCAACTCGACCTTAATGCCAAACTTCATGACACTGGCTCTCCAGATAAATTTCATTGTATAAAAACTTCATGAATTGAAACCTGGAAGATTTATACCCTTTGATCTTTGCAAGCTATTATTATACCATTATCTTCCAAAGCATTAATTAATAATAAATGCTTAATTCATCATAAAGCTAAGCTAAGCATATTTTTTCAATCCCCTCAGCTCTGTGATCCCAGTTCTATTAAAGAAGCTTAGTCCTAGCACATCTTCATTTGCAGATGCATAAGTCTCTTAACAAAAGAATTGATGCAGCAGCATATTTTAGTATTACTACTTTTCTGCTCAAACTAAAGTATGTGTATTTCTTCCCCTTCTGCAATACTATTTTTATATTAGCTTTGTTTTGAAAACCAAAACAAGCATTGATATTTTAAGCAAAATTATTTCAACGTAGTATGTCAAAATACTTAATCACAAATTCTAGCAGTGGTTTTCACTTGTTAGAGATGACCCTGGCCATTGTGTGATTAATACAGTACATCACCTTGATGTCAGGCTGAGGCTCTGGAATACTGAAATCATTACTTTCTGAGTTTCAGACTACAATATAATCGTTCACTGGAGATGCATTTTTAATAGGCTGGTGAATGGTAAATAACACCTTAGTGAATTGTAGGAAGACCAGTGATGGATTAAAGTCTGTTTTGACAGATCTGCCAGCCTATGCACCAGATACTCAGAAAGAACTTTGGCTTGCACAGACTTACTTCAAAGCTAGAGACTGCTGCTCCAGTGATTCTGTCTCAAATCAGACAAAGCTAAATGGAGATAATATCAAATCAAATGTAGCATCCCTTGGTCTGGTTCACAGGAAAATGTCAAAGCAAGCAGAATTTTGCCTGGCAAGAATCTACATGAAATAGGGGCTAAAACCTCTCCTCTTCTCTTCAGTGAGGCATGGAGTGATTCAGAAACTGATAAAATGTACTTTCCACTCCCAGGAATTCATCAGAAGAGGAAAAGTAAAGTCAGGAGAGAGAACAAGGAAATTTCAAGAGAACACGTGACTCCTACACACAGAAAGGACTCGTGTTTCCTATTCCCACAGATCAAAATGCCTAACCTTGACACCCCTCCCAAAACTGTCTTTTAGGGTTTGCCCTCTCTACTCTCTCCACGTGAAAAACTGCTCCGTGAGAATCCAGGCACTGTGAACCTGCAATGCAGCCTCTGTGTGCATGTCCAGAAATCCAGTCTTGAAACTCTCTCCTTCTGTTTCTGAGAAGGGGCTAGTCACACAAGAGCTCCAGTGACAGCTGAACACTGGGATTAATGCCCAAGTCCTTCTCTTCTATCTTTGGCAGCAGACTGGAGAGTGCTACAATCTACCAGATTCCTTTGTGGAACAAAAGCAAAGTTTTTCACATCAAAAGTATGAGCATCCTCCTCCTTGAAATGGGAAAAGCCACTGTCCACTGTGTATTTTTACAGAATCAGTCAAATTGTTCACTGGAACTCGTGCTAATGCATAATTTATGCACAGGATATATAAGGTTATTTGGAAGGCTCTGCGATGGTGATCAGCAGCACAGGTAGAATACATTCCCTTCACACCACACTATGCTAAACTTGAATATCAGTTCTTTCCTTATTCAGACAAATTAAGTAAACAGAAGCCAAACGTGGCAAAGTTATCTGTACCATAAGTCAAGATGCACTTGTGTGTATGTCAAAACTGTTGCATTTGGAAAAGCAAGACATAAAAGGATTCATGTTAGTTAAAGCAGAGGAAGGCATGATCCAAACTCCAAAAACCAACACAGAGATTCAAGAATAAAGCAGAAGTCTAGTTAATAGTTGGGGTGGGGAGGAGTCCCTAGAAGGTAGAATTAGGCAGACTGAAAATCGTTCTAAGATTCAAAGCTGAAAACTGCAAGCACACAGTGAATCAATTAGACACAGCATCAATTTAATTTTCTAATTTTATCCACTTAGGACACCAGATTTACATACTTTATTCAATACATTTCCTTCTCAATCTAGATTTCTCTGCTGGATCTGACTTTACATCACAATAAATAAATACAGCAAGCACACTTGGATGTATGGAATTGCAAGCTCAATTCATTCCAGTTAACATTAGCACGGATTAGATGAAGCATTGCATTTAGCACATTCTGACAACTACCAGTAGGACATACAATTCAGGGGGAGAGGAGCTGAAGCTAAACACAATTTAATCAGAAAAGAAAAGCTCAAATCACAAAATCTATCATTGACTCTTGTCTCAGTAAAAATGCTCCAAGATGTTCTGCATCAATACATGATTGGATCAGTCATTTTATAATGCCAAAAACAGTAAAGATCTATAGGTCACAAATAAGAACATTTGCTTTATATTTTCTTGAGAGGTGAAACTTCTTAACTGAATCTTACACTTAATCATTTCTAAATCCCAGGGTATATCTGCTGATCGGTGTTTTGATTTAAAATGAAATTCATTTTCTGGTTTGCTGCATGACTTTTATTTCAGACTTGACTTAGAGATTTATGAACAGGATATAGCTTTTCTTGCTGAACACTTCAACAATCTTGGTCCCTGTGGTGATTTCCACATTTCTGCAAGTGGGAAGAAACACTCACCACTGGAAAATAATATGACATTCCTACTTCAGAAGTCAAAACAAATTTTATGATGGCTGAAGTATTCAGTTGCAAGAGGGACAGAAACCCAAGGGGATCTAGCCCTCACAGTATTCTGAAAAGCCAATGCCAGTTTTCAATTCATTGCTTCTTAATTAGGAAACAGAAAGAATCTGGGTACACAGTAAAACAAAGTCTATACAGAAACAGGGGGACAGGAAGGTTATTGATTGAACTCATAGTTTCTCCTGTAGCCACTGACATTGAAATTTGACTGACTCAGAATAAAATTATTTCTGCTGAATATAGCTGCTCTGCATTGCACAATTTGCCGTGAAGGGCAGTATTTATAGCAAATGGACCATAAGTTTCCGAAGACAGAATTAAACAAACCACAGTACACCATGATCCCCTGCTACAAGGCATCGCTGCAATTGCATTTCATGAGGATAAGCACATTAAGCAGCGCTGACTAATTGTACTGCCAAATGGTCTGGTACCTTGACTTGTGACGCCCTTCCCAGCACAAGGTCCAAATATTGTAGATCTGCTGCAGTAACCTATATACATATATATATATATATATATATATATATATATATGATGTGAAAAGGTAAAATACATGTGTTCCAATTTTAAATTGCAAGGATGAGAACTCCCATTTGGCTGCCTGCTTAACATTGGAGATTTTACTTACACTCTGTTTACTTACACTCTTTTCTTTAGTGTCAGTTGCAGTTCCCATGGGAGAATACCACAAATCTAACTCTGCTCAGGTATTTGAGCGTCCTTCTAGTGGAACTCCTAAATAAATAATGCACATACTATATAGAATGTAAATACATTTAATACACATTGAACTTTAGAAGTTATGTAGGCATTTGGAGAACAATAAATTGCAGTGACTGTGAAGCCATAGTACTTCTAAAAATTGAATTTGTTGCCTGAGTAATAAGGACAGGGTGTAAAGGGTTTTTGTTTGGTTGATTAGTTTTGTGTTTTGATATGTGGTGCCTGAAATCAGAAAGGGAGTCAAGTGACTCAGTTCTCTCTGAAATAACACACTAGCAATCTATCAAGAAGTGAAGGTACTTTAATAAATATTATCCCCATTTTAACTTATCAGCTGAAAATTTTACTTCCTTTACAGTTCTGGTTTGCAAAACACCTCCCAAAAAATTAATTTCAAGCAACTTACTTTATTCTAGCATGCTCTTCCTGACTACCTGGCATTGCTCATATACTCAATTTCCAGAGCATTTCACTTCAAAATGAGATGAACAGAAGCGTGACTCCTGTACATTTAAGAGCGCTGAACCACTTGGCACTTCCTTAATCACAAAGCACAATCACTGTTCTGGACACATCTTTTGTATTTATTTCATCTGGTTCACAGTTTAGGAAATTCTGTTTCTTTTTTTTCCCCCACGAAACAGAAGTAAATAATAATAATAATAATAATAGAAAATATCATTTACTCAGTGTTTTGTGTCTTTGAATATTATATTGAGTATTATATACCCATTAATCTTCACAAAATTCTTCACAGCTAGAAACCACGTATTTCCAGCACTTGATTTAAGTTTGAATAGCTCTATCAATCCTAGGTACACACATGCCTCCAGATATACACAACTTTTAAAGTATTTGCTTCACATTAGCCTATTTTCACTGCAGAGTACTGAGACAGACAGAACATCTAGGATTCAAATCATTTTAAATTAGGAATGAACTTAGTCTGGGCTGCCTGTTAAAAATGGATTAAAAAAGGACACTGCAGAGGACAGTCCACATCTTCAGTTCAGTGAGTTGTATTCTAGAAGGTCTATCACCCTCTGCTGATTTTAGTAGAAAGCTTTGGTAACTCAGGCACTTAGGTTAAGTAAGTGTTTAAGATCTCAGTGGATGGAACAAAGAATATGGTGGTACAAAAATAGAAATCTTCAGTGATAGGAAGAAAACCGTTACCAAAACTTCAAACCTGCATATGGACAGAGCAGAATGCAGACTGCTCAGGGAACTAGTTGGGCAGGTCAACTGGGAAACTGTTTTTGAAAGCATCGGGGGCCAGCAGAGACGGTCACATTTTAAGTACCACCTCTTATGAGCGCAGGAGCAGGCAATTCTGAAATGTCAGAAGTCATGCAGGTGGGGCAACATGTTTGCTTGGTTGAGCAGAGATCTTCTAGAGTTCAGGTAGAAAGAGTCTCAATTTCTGGTAGATCTGATATTCTGTCAGCATTATATTCAATGGCAAATTTAATGACTAGCTGTTTCAGGCAGGAATTCCTCTCTGTCATTTCAAAAATCTCAACAATATAAACACATATCACATGCAAGCTATACTAAGTTCCACTAAGCTAAAATTTGAGGTGATTTTTTTTTAAATTAATTATTTTTAAGTTTTTAAATTATTATTTTCAGGAGCTGGTGGTACAAATGTAAAGCCCAGTACACCTCAACAGTTCCTCTAGGAACTGTCCCTTTTAGATGCCCATAGTATGCCTAGTACAAATAGACCAAGAGCCCACCTGTGGCTCCTGCCTGCTCCTGGAATACAACTACACAACTCCATAGCAGCTACAACAGTAATCACACAACACCTCTTCACCACACTGAGTGTACTTTTTATTCAACAGTAGGATTTAATGAGTTCTAGAGCTTTGTATCTGGCTCCATTGTAAAAAATAAGCTGCTTTTTGCTTGAAACAGCAATTCCATATCTTTGCGGTGCATTGAGGCATTCTAAATCTACTTTTAAAATATTTACTGGGTATGTCTTAATAAAAAACGGGGATTCTTTGTTAATTAGATTTAATTTGGAAATGGATCCTTTAAGACACAAACCAATTTCTCAAATAATTTGTATTTACTCTAGATAACCTGTTATAGATTCTCGTGACAAAACCAGACAAAATCTAGTTTGATAAAGGGATAGCTTTATTTAATTAAGCAAGGTGGTAAAGTGAGCAAAACAGCGCTGGGCGCCCGGGGAGCCTACACTCCGCCAAGGTCGCAATTTTAACAAAGGATTGTCTCTGTATTTATACAATTCTTATCTCCTGTATACATTCCAGTCATTCTTGCGGCTGCGCAGGTTGTTGCTGGGGGTCGTAGGTTGTTGCTGGGGATTCGTTTTTCTGTCTCCGATGGTTGTGGGGGTGAGAGTCAGTAGTGTTATTCTTTGGTTAATTTTTTAGCAGCTTATGTGCCCCGGCAATGTGTAGTTCCCAATGCCTGCAGCTTCCTAGTTTCCATCGTTTACACATCATTTACATTTTACAACACTGTTTACATTCCTGGATACCTTGAGAAAGCACCATTGAGTGTCGATTTGATTTAACAAACTTAACCCTTATCTATCACAATCCCCCCTTTTCTATTTTATCCTGATTTTGTTCATCAAATCGTTTTACTGCTTCTTTAGCTCTTTGGAGGATAAGTTCATCCTCTTCCTTGCTATTGATTTGTTCATATTGTTTTCTTACTAACATTAAATGGGATGTCTCTAACCGTCCCTTAACAATAGCAATAAGTTTATTAAACAGAAATGGTCCAAAAGTTAGTCCCAGGATTAACAGAATAAGAGGTCCCGCTAAAGTAGACAGTAAGGTAGTCAGCCAGGGAGAATAGTTAAACACTGATTCATACCAGCTTTGTTGCATCTCCCTCTCCTTTCTCCGTTTTTCCAGTCCCTCTCGTAATTTAGTCAGTCTCTTACAACCCCAGTATGGTCAGCGTATACGCAGCACTCCTCTCAAAGTGCAGCACACAGCCCCCCTTGTTGTAAGAAGATAAGGTCTAATCCTCGTCTATTCTGTAGGACTACCTCGGATAATGACCGGACAGACTTTTCTAACGCCGTAATTGATTTTTCTATTCTGGCCAAATCTTCATCTACTGCTATTCTGAGGGATTGGAATTTTTGATTTTGTTGGACTAATGCTGTAATTCCTGTCCCTGCTCCAGCTGCCCCTATAGCCATCAGGGTGGCTATGGTCAGGGCGGTTAAAGGTTCCTTTTTTTTTTTTATAAATGATGGTCAGGAACCATTTGGTAATCATAAACAAAATCTTCGGGGTGATATATAATTCGGGGAACAATTGCTACCTGGATACAATAGTCTCTGGATGCATTAAATAGTTTTAGCGATACACAGGGGGTGAGACCTAAGTTCTGACATAGAGTGGTCTTAGAACTAGGGGCCCCGGGGGTAACAACACTCTCAATTTCCTTCTGGGTGTTAAACTGATATAAGGACCATTTAAATGGTTGGTGACTCTCTTCCCCTTTTACAAGTACAATCCATAACATCCAATTCCACAACCATAAGTATAAAGATGCTGGTGGACGTTCTTTAGATTTCAGTGAATTCCAATTCCCTTTTTCCCAAGTCTGGGTGGTGCTCACTTGCTTTTCTTTCTGGGGTTGGTGTGGTCTCACCTGTCTCTATGCCTCCACTTTTGAGTTCCATCTCTGCACGCCTCTGCCTCCACTGCCTACTCTGTTGCTTAGAGCAGCAGGGTTTTCCATCTTCTCGGCAGCAGTCGTGAGCATGGGGACTCCTACTGCTCCCTTTTTTTTTTTTTTTTTTTTTTTTGTGAAGCCTGAAGGCTTCGGCGCTTAGCTTTTACTTATGGAGCTTGGCACAAGACGTATGAGACTTGGAACCAACTCAGCTTACCCACGATTTCAGGGTTGAAGTTCCCAGATCTGTTAATGTGAACCCACCGTTCCTCGGGGTGTATTCCCTCACTTAATATGGTCCACCATTCTCTGGACCCTCTAATGATATGCCCAGTGACTACCCCCACCCTTAGGGCTTACTTGGCCAATTTGTATCTATTCCTATGGCACTGTTCGCAGATACCCACAGGAGAGTGCCCGTTCTCACAATATGTCCACCAGCTATCCTTGTATATTATTCATCTAAACATGTGAAGGGAAAACAGATACAATCAAGGGTATCACATAATATGGGACTACTCATCTAATTTCAAAGTCAGTTTTAGTCCTTGGGGGGGGGTCCCACCATTTTCCAGTTTACTGATTCCTGAAGTGCCTTCACTCTAGACACATGTTCATCCACGCTCAGCAGTCCGGATAGCAGTCTCTGTGGTGAGCAAGACAAGAAATGGTCCCTCCCAGCGAGGGGTAAGAGGTGACTCCTTCCAATTCTTTATTAATACTTGATCTCCTGGTTTTATGGAATTCATTTCAATTTCTAAAGGAGGTCTCTGTACCACCATTGCCTTTTTACGTAGTTCTTCTCTTCTGGACATTAGTTGTCAGCGCGAGGTTGTGTTCTAACATTTAGAAGGGCTAAAAAGGCAGACACTTCAGTTGTTTCTTAATCTCTCCATTCATCCTTTCTACCTTTCCTGAGCTTTGGGGGTGACATGGTGTATGGTATTCCCATTTAGTACCTACTAACATCACTGCCTCTAATACCGTCTTTGAGGTGAAATGAGGTCCCCGGTCAGAATCAATGGCCTTGATGACCCCATATCGGGGAATTATTTCTTCAAAAAATTTTATTTATTTATTTTTTTCTTAATTGATGTTTGTTAATCTTTTGACAAGTTAAGCACCCCCAACAATACTTTTAGCTACATTATAGGCCCTTATGCACATAAAATTTATTGCAAAGTGATCATATAGTGCTTGCACTCCCCAGTGTATTCTATATTTATCGCGGTATCTCCTCATTACTCTGAGTGCCATTGCTTTTGGGAGCACTTCCCTTCCATCAGGTAGTCTCCACTTCCCATGTTTTTCCCATATCCCCATTTGCTGTAACTTTTCCTGATTCGTGAACCTCAATTCAGGCTCTCGAAAGTTAGTATCTGTTCTTGTCAGTTCTGTTCTTAAGGGCATTAAGGCAGCTCTTCTCGCCTCTTCATCAGCTAAATTATTTCCTCTTATTCTTGAATCAAAACCCTTTTGGTGTCCCTTTATATGTACAACCGCTACTCTTTCAGGGTCTAGCTTCTTACTTCCCTTACTAATCCAGTGTCCTAAGTATTTTACCTCCTCTTCGGTAAATTGTAGCTTTGATTTAGAAACCTTCAATCCTTGTAAACTCAAAAAGTTTAGTTATTTTACACTTTCTTCTCTCACAGACTCCTGGGTGTCCCCTGCAAGTAGTAAATCATCTACATATTGGACGAGGGTGATTCCTTTTCCCAGATTATAACCTCGGAGAATTTGCTCCAGGGGTTGACCAAATAAATTAGGTGATTCTGTGAATCCCTGGGGAAGGACTGTCCATCTAAGTTGCTGCTTCCTATGGGTCTCCGGGTCCACCCATTCGAATGCAAAATAGTCCCTGCATTCTTCCTTTAAGGGGCAGGCCTAAAAGGCATCCTTTAAGTCTATAACACTGTACCACTGATTTTCAGGGCTTAATTGGCTTAATAGAGTATGGGGGTTAGTTACTACAGGAAACCTGGTCACCGTTCTTTTGTTTAGTTCCCGGAGGTCGTGGACCAGTCTGTAACTTCCATCGGGTTTTCTTACGGGTAATATGGGAGTGTTGAATGGGGACATGCAGGGCTCAAGAAGGCCCCTTTTTAGCAGCCTTTCAATTTCAGGCTTTAACTCCTGCCTCCCTTCCTGAGATAAGGGGTATTGTTTGATCCTAACAGGGATCTCAGGGTTTTCGATGGTTACTTCAAAGGGAGTAATATCCAGCCTCCCTACAGTATCTGGGGTGTACCAGACCTCTGGATTAATCCTCTCCTCATCCTGGGTTGTGAGGGCACGTATTTTTACTTTTAGTTCCTTTCCCTCTACCTCTAGATTTATTCCTAACTCAACAATTAAGTCTCTGCCTAATAAATTGTAATCCGCTTCAGGGACTAACAAAAAGGATCCAATGCCATACCTACTTTCTGATTCTATTTCTACATGTTTGATGACTGGAGCTTTAAATGGCTCCCCTTTTGCTCCCACTACATTTATGCTTTCAGATGTGATTTTACACCCAGGAGGTAAGGTCTGGACAGTTGATCTCTCTGCCCCTGTGTCTACAAGAAATATCACCTCCTGTCGCTGAGGACCCACTTTTAATTTTATCAAGGGCTCTCTTTCTCCCGGGGTCCTCAGCACATAGAGCCCCTGACCCCCCCCCTAATCCTCTAAAAACATTTTCTCGTCCTCTATTCTCTTCCTACAATCTTTCTTCAGATGGCCTCTCCTTTTACAATAGTAGCACTCTCTCTCTTCTTTTCTTCCTTTCTTCTCTTCAACTTTTGACCCTCTGGCAGGGAATTTCTCAATCTCTTTCCCTACCGGTCTCCTTACTGCACTTACAGCTCCCCTCTGTCCTTCTCTTACTGCAGCTACCAAGAGCCTGGCTTGTTTCTTTTGATTCTCCTCCTCTCTTCTAATGAATACCTTCTGCGCTTCCCTCAGCAACTTATCTATAGGTCTACCCTGCCAGTCTTCCAACTTCTCTAGTTTCTTACGAATGTCCACCCATGACTTAGCTACGAATTGAGTTTTTAACAGAGCCTGCCCAGCCGGGGTGCTGGGATCTATCCCAGAGTACAGCTGGAGGCTCTTCCTTAACCTTTCTAACCACATGGTGGGGCTCTCATTTTTTTTTTTTTTTTTTTTTTTTTACTCCTCCTTAAGAGCCTTACTTATGTTTTGTCCTCTGGGTACCGCCTCTTTAATTCCTTGGATAATAATGTACCTTAAATCGGCCATGTTAGAGCTTGTTCGTCTTGGTTATTCCAATTAGGTCTCTGTAATGGCCTTTTTTTTTTTTTTTTTTTTTTTTTTTTTTTGGTCAGCCGTGGGTCCGGCTGCATGTTGTTGATCCCATAATCTCATTCCTGCTCCCCTAATCATATTTCTCTCCTCTGCTGTAAACAGGATCCCTAGAATCGCCTGTATCTTGTCCCAAGTGTATAAATTAGGTCCCAGAAACTGATCTACCCTTTCAGAAACTCCTAGGGGATCCTCTAGAAGGTTCCCCATTTCTTTCTTAAACTCTATTACATCACTGGTATTCAGTGGGACTGCTACATACCCAGCCCTGGGGGCCGCAGCACCCGCACCTGGGACTAACAGCTCCCTTAATGGATATAACTTTTCTTCCTTCTGATCACGTTTTCGGGTGCTTCTCCTTACCACAGGAGATTCTAGTTGCAGGGAAGACTGCTCGCTAATGGGAGGGGGGGTGCCTGTTCCTGGGGGTTGTACGGGGGTGGCCAAAGGTATTCCTCCTCCTCCTCCTCAGTTTTTCGTTTCCCCTTTTCTTTAAGATTAAATAAAAAGGCCTGCTCCTGTGATTGCACTAACCAGAGAGCAGCATATTCGGACTCCTCAGAGTCCACTTGGGGCTTATTGTTTACCCATAAATTCAATTCTTGACATATCCAATCTTCAAATGAGCCAAATACCGGCTACATTATATGGGGATTTCTTAGGGATTTCCCTCCCCAGATCTCCATACAGTAGTGTACCATTTTCTCTTTACTTTTCCCTTTTCTACGGGGAGAGTCCCTCCAATATTTGATCATTAGCCCTAACGGACTTCCTGGCGGTATGTCGGGCAACTTTCCCTTACCACCCATGGGCAGAGGGGCCTTGCTTTTCCCCTGACCCATCTTCTGGGGCGCCTTCTTACACACACACACACGCTCCCCTTGGTCGTGGCTCGCTCCCTCTCGGGCTACGAGAACCGCACTACTGAAGGGTCCGCTCTCACTTGGCCTCTTCGAGACCTCTCATACAGGCGCACCCCAGGATAACCAACCCCGACCGAACGGATCCACGCAATACTTACTCAATCCTGAGTCTTCGTTCGGTCTTCGTGCACAAATGATTATGGGGTTCTGCAGGTTCTTTTGCTCACTCTCCAAATTTAGAGGGGTTCGGAGATCCAGTGTTTGCAGAGGGAAACCCTCAACTCAGGGCTGCCCGCTACTGCGGGCAGGGCGCCTCCCGTCGCGAGGAAACCCTGCAGCAAAGGAATCTGGATCCGAGTCACGGCACCAAAATTGTTATAGATTCTCGTGACAAAACCAGACAAAATCTAGTTTGATAAAGGGATAGCTTTATTTAATTAAGCAAGGTGGTAAAGTGAGCAAAACAGCGCTGGGCGCCCGGGGAGCCTACACTCCGCCAAGGTCGCAATTTTAACAAAGGATTGTCTCTGTATTTATACAATTCTTATCTCCTGTATACATTCCAGTCATTCTTGCGGCTGCGCAGGTTGTTGCTGGGGGTCGTAGGTTGTTGCTGGGGATTCGTTTTTCTGTCTCCGATGGTTGTGGGGGTGAGAGTCAGTAGTGTTATTCTTTGGTTAATTTTTTAGCAGCTTATGTGCCCCGGCAATGTGTAGTTCCCAATGCCTGCAGCTTCCTAGTTTCCATCGTTTACACATCATTTACATTTTACAACACTGTTTACATTCCTGGATACCTTGAGAAAGCACCATTGAGTGTCGATTTGATTTAACAAACTTAACCCTTATCTATCACAAACCTAGATGCAAAAATTTCAGTTCCCTTAGTATGTAGCAAAATGAACCCTGGTGCAGGAGACTGGCAGTTAAATATGCAGGCTTTTAACAATCTAACAAAAGAAAAAATTTCTAAAAATCACCAAGACTCTCATGATCATCTTAACAGTCAGTGGTTAGAAGCTACTAGTGCTTTAATTTGGTGCAGAAAAGGTAAACCTGAACTAAAATTACAGAAAACACAAGTTCTCCGAAGTTAGGATTCAGGCAGTTCTCTGGTAAAAGATTATTGATGGAACTGTTGAAACTAGAAAATACCAAGGATTTGTTTCTGATACTGATTAATCCTTTCAAATCCACACGATTTCTTTCATACTTAAGACCTTTTCTGTTAAGAGTCACTCGAATGATTTCAACTGCTTACATTTTGGTTTACTCTGATTTTCTACCAGTGCTTTCTTTTTTTTTTTTTTTCTTTTTTATATCCTTCTTTCTTTGGAACTGAAGACTCGGGGAATACTTATCAAAGTTATTTACTGTCTGTATTTGTCTATTCCTCTTTACCATGGGATAGGATACCTTCTGTTCTGTTTCTTCCTATTAAGATGAATATGAAGTAATGTCCATGCTGAAAATGGGCCAATGCTTCATGAGTTTCTGTTAGGGAGATAACTGTATTCCCTCTGCCTACTGAGACCAAAGCCTTCAATTTCGAAGAACAGCAGCAAAAGGAATCATTAAACATAAATATTCCTTTGCTTGAGCTTTCTTTCAGATGTAATCTCCAGAGGTGGTGAGAACAACGGGTAACAGAGGGTGCATAAGCACACAGGGAACAAGACAAAGTGAAGACAAAGGAAGTCCTTTATGCATTCCAACATCCTCACATTTCCCTGATGAGGTTAAAAAGGAGCGAAGAGTTTAACTGAAGGGTTATTATGTTTGTTTTGTACAGCTCTTGAACAGCAGAAGACAGACAAGCCAGTGAAGTTCAGACATATCTGTTCCACCTGCAGATTATTAGACATATCACATGTTAGTATTCTCCTTATTTTGCATTGATTGACCTTATATCCTTCACTTAAAAAAAAAAAAAAAAAAAAAAAAACAAGTGAAAACAAGATGGAGATGATTCCCAGTAGAGATTTATTTTATTTTATTCTATTTTATTTTCACTCAAATTGCCTGTAAGAAGTCTATAAAATATAAACTTGATTCAGAAAACTATTGGACAAGGGATACACATGTTTTTTCAGGTGAACAAAAAAAAAAAAAAAAAAAGTGACAAAAAGAATGTATTCATTATAACCACGGAGAAGTTGTTAGAACCCTGCAGCCTCCTTCCCCACTTCCATTATCACTAAAATAACATGTTTTTATTTCTGCAACAATCTCTCACTTACTACTTAGAGATTCAGAGAATATAAACACCCAACAATTTCCATCAAGATATCCATCTGAGGTCTGTGGGCACAGGAACATCAGAGTTCACACACGTTTCTGAGTCTCAGAGGTATTGTTTCTCATACTGATTAATCAATAAAGTTCACATTAATCAACAATTCTTCAGCTGTATATTGGCACTATCAAACCACACTGGCATCAGGAATGCTCTGATAAGCAGCAGTTCATGCGGAACTCTCAGGTGAGATATCCTCACCCAAGCCTGCCATCCATTTTCAAGTTCTGCTTCCAGATATGTAAACCAAATTCTGTATTCTGAGTGCCAAGAAAATTATTTTAATGAAGAGTAAAAGTATTTCCTTTCCAAGTACTTTAATTGCAGCTTTCTTTCAATTAAATTCTGTCTTCTCTTATGGAAAATGTATTAAAATGGTAGGTTATTATCAGAAATAACCATTAGATTAGGGAGATATAGTAATGAGCTTTCCTTTGCTTCCTCTCTCTGCTCATCCTAGGGAGAGAAAGACATTATTTGGACAGGGCATATCCATTATTCCATCATAAAACAGAGTACCTCACACTGCATCTGCTACTGTCTCTGAATTTCAGGATAGAACTGACATGTGGGATCCCTAACTACTCCACTCAAGGATTCAATATAAACACCAATCTGTTTGTTGTCCAGCTCTTTCTGGTAGGGGTGATATGCTTGGACTGTACATGGCATCTGATGCCATTTCAGATCGCTTAGGACTTCTAGGTTGGCCTCCAGTTGTTGTTCAAGAAGAACACGGTTCCTCTGTTGGTCTTGTGCCACATATGCCAGTTCTACACAAAAGTTTTGAATACATTGAGGGCATCTGAGATATCCCTGGAAGTTGTCACTTCCCCCAGATACAGTTAATTCCAGACAAGTGTCAAATTTGTAGTACCATAATGTGACAGACCAATATTACATACATGGCCTATGTAGCAAGGTGACCCAAATAGGCCTAAATAATCTGCCCATGAAAGCCTAGAATTATTAATTGCTCAAACAGTTAATTATTCTGTTATTTACAGGAATAAATGAAACTGACTTATTCCTCATGCTGAATTCTTTGAGTAAAAACTATAAAAACTATTATGTGTTGCCTTAGGCAAGCTTGACTCTGCTTAAGTCTTCACGGGAGTCTTCAAACGCTCAAAATACAGCAAGAAGATTCAAACAATAATTAAATATAAAGATTATTTTAAAATAAATAAATAAATAGATAGAAACCATTGCCTATTTAAGGAAGTCAAAACCAATACAAAATCAACATTGTCCATGCTGTGGAACTTCACGATACTTATAAATTAATAGTTTCTTTCAGGAACTAGACTTGGATTTTAAGCCACAAGGGTGCAGATGATGTCAAATAGAAATGATAAAATTTCAGGGTCTCACTAGTGGAGAAACAGTGCTCTGAAATTTATGCATCGCTCTCACTTATGTAATATTCATAGTATGAAACCTTTCCTTCCTAACACCATTAAAAAAAAGAGAGACAAAGAGAGAGAGCAATGACCCAGTCTCCTGCTGGCATCTTGCTGTTGACACTAACTCAGGATATCATTACACAGCTACCGCAAAGAAAACACGTTGCTTTGTCTGCAGTTCTGCACAGAGTTCCTCTGTCAGCACAGACTGAGTTTCTCTATCACTCAGTGAGTTTTCTCCATAGGCTTCTGGAAAAAGGTCATTTCCAAAGCAGGGAATTTGCCTGAATTTCAACTATCTCACATAGATTTGGAATATGTTCACTTCTCCCTTTTGCAAAGACTTTGCAAAGACTTCCAGTTGTAAAATAACACTTTTGAAGGGTTTTCTCCTTTCAGAAATGCTGAAGGTGGTTGGCCCCTACAGAAACCATGCTTTCACAAAGTCAGCCTCGTGCACCTATTTTAAACATCTCAATTTTCTTTATTAACACAAAAATTTTCAAGTATCTATCAACAGACCACATACATAATTTAGATGCAAACCTTTAAAAAGACTAGCTTAGTCTTGATCAACCTTTTATCTTTCACAGTATACTGGCCCTGTTCAGCTTTCAAAAATAATGAGCACAGAACTGCATAGTTATCAGCGAGGCATAGATATTGTACATTTTATTTTCAGTATACTTAATCCTAATGAAGGATGCTGGGTGAGTCTCCAAGTGCAGAATTCTTATCCTGTTAAGGACTGTGTAAGAAAAATGAGACTAGTTTAAATTTTAGAACTCTGCTTGCATTTTAGCATAGGCAAATCAAAGACAAAATCCATAGCAAGGCTAGAATAAAACTATGCACTGTAGCAGATACAAAATAAATTCTCAAATGAGAACAAAACTTCTAAAAAGTTAGGTGTGGTCCCAACGGCCACTTATAGAAAAGAAGAAAATTGGATGGTCAAAATAAACCACAAATCTTGTTTCTTGAAAAGCAGCCACTAAAATAGTACGCAATGCCCAATTCCTCCCTATGCAAACAGAAACTATTGGGTTGAAAAATTAAATATATTCCAATTAGGAAGCAGCATCAACTTCAGATATTAGAAAGAACATCTATGAAAGCCTAAACTTCACAGTTAAATATTATTTGAAAAAATTATTTATGCCTCCATAATGAAAAATAAATCATCCATTTTAGTGTGAGGGGGCAGAAAAATATCACATTATTAAGAGAAAGAGTTTCGAAACATTCCAAATGACAAAACAAGTGAAAGAAGTTCACTACTGAGGAAGTATTTGGGGTTAAATAATACAAAACAGAGAGAAGTTGTTGCAAACATGGAGGTAGACTTGACTTCGGTCATAGCTGTCATTTATGAGACTGCAGAGAAATGTAGAATTGTCTGTCAAAGACTGCAAATAATTGTTTATTTTGTTCAATAAACCATTTTATATGCATGGAACCACACACTGCAGAGTATGCATTCATCAGATACCGCATAGCTCTCACAAAGCAATTTAACAGGGTGCTGCCAACTTGAAATATTAAGAATTTGATGTCATCTCACCCGCTCTGGCCCCTGAACACAGTTTAAAAGAAAATACCTTCAGGAGTTACATCTGCTCCTGCCTTTTTTTTTTTTCTCTTTCTTTCTTTTTTTTTCTGATTAATAAATCATATTTTCCATCCAAGAAAAATTTTCACTTTGCTATCATTCTGTATCATCCAACCTCTGGAAAGCTGATTGCATTAGCAAAAAAAGAATTAGGCCTTGTTAATTAATTACAAGTATTATTGTTACTAGTAATAAAAAGCCGGATATTTACAACAATTGCAGGTAAATATTTAGAAATAAATGCAATATTTTGTCTAACAGTTCTTTAAACAAACTGATCTATAGGCCCAAGGGGCAGACACTAGTATTGGCTTGCCAGTCTCTAAAACTCATCCAAAGTATCAGTGATGTTACGAATTTGCAGCCTTCTACTCCTGCTGAATGTACCTAAAAAAATTACTCTAAAAGCGTACAAAGAGTACTGTTATTTATCTATTTATTTATTACAATACAATGTGTTAATCAAATTGAATTCACTACTTCAGAAGCTCAATCAACGAGCTATCTTAGAGCTGCCTTGGTGCTTAGCTCGAGAAAGGGAAAAACCATGCTGACTCAACAAAATTTACATGTTCCATAGGAGCTACAAGCAGGTGACATCTGACATTCCAGGTAAATATGCCCTGTACATAAAGGAAGTTTTAAATCTAGTAGGCAAATCTCCATGAGGAAGAGCTATAGGATTTTATAAGAATTTCTGGTTATCTGTATTCCCTACAAGATCAGCTGTGTTAGTGTCATGGTTTCATAATTTTGCTATTGGTATTCCACATCATAACAACATGTACAGCACAGATAATTAAAGAGTTAATACTCCAGTTCCGTGGATTGACAACTTTCCAGATACCTGCTTCTCAAAAGAGAAGAAGAACTACATATCCCAGGGGACCTCACAGTCAGAAAGGAATATACATCACGTAAGTCATGGGATCTCGCTCTCAGACAGGATCTCGCTCTCTCTCTCACTGATTGGCAGTGGGTGTGGGTGTGCCTCCAACCTGTGTGCCTTCATTCAAGTAGGCCTTTCAGTTTTGGAAACTCTCACTCTTATTTCATTTGATTTATTAGCCTCAATTTCAATTAGATTGTATTATATTATCTTGCATTCCGATATCATAGTTAGTAAAATAAGTTTTCCTCCCTAGATCATTACCGCTACTCTTTTTCCTCTCTCTGAGCCCAGCTCCCATCTCCCTACCCCTTTCCCTTTTCCCTTCCCATTTTTTTGGGAGCCAGGGGGCCCACGGGCCTACTGCCCCTCTGTCACGGGCATAGATTGATCTAGATAACTCTATGACAGTTAGAAATTATGACAGGTAGAAACTTGGCATGCCATCTCCTCATTCCATACAAATGTCAATGGTTTACGAGCTGATTTGGCCCAGTTCTGTGACTACTGGGGTGGAAGGACCTGCGGATGGATGCCCTAGCAAGAGATAAGGGGATAAGATAGAGAGATGGGCCTAAGAACAAAACAGCAGCAATGATCTGAGAAAAAAAAAAAAAAAAAAAAAAAAACCTTATTTACTAAATAAGATATCAGAATGCAAGATAACACACTATAATACAATATAATTAGGATTGGAGCTAATAAATAAAATAAAATGAGAGACAGTATCCAAAAGCCAAAGGCCTTATTCTAATGCTGAGGCAAGATGATCTGGGGAGCTCACATGCTCAAAAAAGAAAGGAATGTCCAGTGACCTACGAAGGCCTTTTATCTTCTCCCCCTGAGTGGAAATGATAACAAAGCAGCAAGCATCCCTCTAGGGGATGTAGTAGTTCTTCTCTGCCAGGACAGGTACCTGGACCCAGAGCATTTACTCCCAGTGCACTACATGATGTTATGATGTGGAATACCAATAAAAAAATCATAATGACAAGAAAGTATAGGAATTATAAATTAGGGAAAGAAAAAAAAAAAAGAAAAAAAAAAAAAAAGGAAATGAAATGTACCTAGTATGTACCAAGTATTCTATGTGAAATTCAACAGAATTTAACTCATACATGCTCATGTATGTTCAATGATTACCTAAATACAGCTACCTATAAAAAATTCCCTTTTGCTGTATTTGATTCTTTCTAGTGATATACAGCAGAGAAATTGGAACAATGGACAGCATACTACAATTCTCCATATTTATTCCATTAATCTAATAATATCCATAAGGTTTGAAAAAATACAGTGTTACAATGAAATAATTTCTTTTAGCATTAGAAATATTAGAAATATTTTGAATAAATTATTTTGTGATATTACATGCGAAAATGATAGATAAGACAATTTTGATTTGCAAAATGTATTTTGGGGGTTGAGCTATGCTTTTAATAACCGTTTAGTTACTTACTTTTGACACGGTCCACAAAATAGAAAGTGAGATAAGAATCATATTTCCTACTCAGCAAATCTGGAATATTTTCTAAAAATTTCACAGATATAGGCTGCATTCACTTAGCACATTCCAGCCAGTTTCTCCCGCACTGCCCACCCTTCAACATTTTCTTTTGTTTTCGGCTAACAAGCAGCACATCAATGAAAACGTTGCATTCTTGAACTTAGGCATAACTTTTCACCTTTTTTTTTTTTTTTTTTGGTCTATTAATATCAACTACAACTAGAAATATTGTGCAAAGTCATCAGGACAGGAGAGAAGCTTCAGCCTCCATAGCTGCTCTCAGTGACCTGGTGGCCAGCTGCCAAAATCAGTGCATCAGGGAGTTCTGGCTGCACCCATGGTACTGATCTTCAATGGCTTCTGGCGCCTCTCCCCTGTGGGACAACTCTCATCTTCCCAAGGTGAAATCTGCTGCAGATCACCTCTGCATATAAACAAAATAAACAGACCAATTTTTGCTAATGGTTTTGACTGCAAACCTAAGAATCTGTATTCTCCAAATATAAAATGATCTTAGTTTTATTTTCACAACCTCCAAAGCAGCCACCATCTGCAAAACAACTTACTTGTTATCGGATAGGGCAATTAATATCATTATGTCATCATTTCTTCTCTGGAAACACCTAAAAGTACAAATCATTCTGCAGGAGATGCCAGAACATATATTTCACAGACATTTTTAACACACCTGATAATTAAATTATTGATCTTTATATTCATCTTGGTTTACTGTAATTTAAAAGCAAAATTTATTCTTTGTTTAATTTAAAAGCTCTAAGCAGAAAGTACATTTGGTTAAATCTCCCTAAGCATTAATTTAAATAGAAAATGTAAACTATAGTTAATGAGTATCTTCAACACGAGACAGTGAATAATAATATAATAATTACTTCTGTTTACTAGATTATTGTCAAAACTGCCTCCCTTATTCATTATCGACGTTATATCAGAAAACGATAGCGTATTGTAGCTTTCCAGTCTCATTTAATTTTTAATTGAGTTCTTCATGGTTTTACAACACATAACCTCACCACCCTGAAATTCCAAATATAAAGAAAAGAGAAAGAAAATTAATGTAAGTCTTTTGTCTGGGTTGTATCAAGTAACTGTAACCTCTAAATTCTACATATATTTTATTAAGATAAAAAATGAAAGCTGTTCTTGTACAGAGTCATCTTCAATTTCTGAATCTGGTGGTCAGGCTACTCACAGATCCTGTGGTTTACCTTATGTACTATCTGCTCCTTTGTTTCTCCTGAGTTTGTTTCCTGACCTTTCCCCAAGCTCCTCAGAAAAGTCCCAGGTATGGCCTTCCTCCGGCTCCCACTACTCTGCCTCCAGGCAGACCTACGGTGTTCATCATTGCAATCAATCTCATCTGTGCCAAGCAGGAGATTAAAAAAAAGATCATTCAAAAAAGATGCGTTGAACTTTACATGATTTCCTGTCACCTGCTTTCTGATAAACTTCTTGTTTGCCAGGCCTTTGCCAGATATTCTGTATTTATAGTCACTGGGACACCAATCCTAATGCAGCTGGTAAAACAAATTTGGAAGTAAGCTTATGCATTATATTTATTTATATATAACATTTCTGTCCTGTCATTACTATATTCTTTTTGGGCTGCTTTCTATTAAATCAGCATCACAAAATACAGACAGTTGGAAGTTCTTTTAACCTAATTTACTTGATGTACTTTTCCCTTAAATTGAATATATGCTACTGCAGACAATTTTCAAATGGAAGTAAAGATTATACAGCATAATTCATGCTGCAGTAGCAAGTGCTAAAATCTGAAGATAAGCTATCCCTTCATCCTGTGATTTGTGAAAACACTAGATCATTTCAGACATATATTATGTCATCATCACAATGTTTCTTGCTCTGAATCTCTGCTATCATCATTCTAGCTAGCACTGGCAAGCAGAAAAATATTTAGGTAATCTGATTTTACTTTTTTAAAAATATATATATTAATAAAAAACCTGTCAGACTAGGGTTTTCTGGCATAATTCAAATAAAAAACCCTCAAATTTCTCCTGAGATAGATAATACGCTACCTTTTCATACTAGGGGCAGAGAGAGTATTTAACTTAACCTTAACACTTTTCTCTACAGCAATCACAGGCAATCTTTTCATGCTCAGAAACGTCTTCAGCTATGGTCCTACATTGTAATTTCTTCAAAACCAAAACAATTTTAAGAATACACCTGCTCCCTCTAGGCCCAAGTCATGCACTCGCCTCTACGCAGGAGGACTATTTAATGCGGTGGGTGGCTTGTTGTTTAAATCGAATTGCTCTGGAGCATGACTGCACAAAGAACAACAGCTGAATGTTAAGGGACTGTAGAACAAAGGCAGGAAGGAAGGTGATTGAATGGAAGCATTTATACCACTGGAGAAGCCTGATACATGCTGCACCCTTTGGCAGCAAGAAACTGTTCTTCAGGGGTGGGATGACTACAGTGGGGTAGACAAGCGCATCAACCAAGGAAGAGGTTTCAAAGGAGTCTGCATGGGAGCATGGGTACAATGAAAGTTAGATGCACAATGCTTCTAGATGCACTGAAAATCCCAGCAGCAGTGACAAATATCTACCAGATGTTTATGGAACATGATACTGCGCTTTCTCATATCTTCTGCTCTAGGCAGAGCAGAATTAATTGTTAATTGTTATTTAATTAATTGTTAATTGTTAATTAATTGTTAACTGTTAATTGTCTGGGTGGGCTATAATGTCTGGCAACCAGTAAGCTCACAAAACACAGACACTGTACGCTTAAATGAATATTATCAGTGTTTGTTTTTTATTATTTTATGAAATACCTATTGCCTCCTCAGATAAAGATCATAGAGGATAAAATGGGCAGTTTATAATAAAAAGTTAAAAAGATGGAAAGACTTGCTATAACATTCATTCTAGACTCTGTATGACTAGAGACAAGACCTAAGATCGTGATTAAGATGAAATAAGTGTCAAAATCTTATGATTTCAACTAGTCACATAAGATCAGCTGCATTGCAATAAATTAGGAAGAATGTACATGCTTTAAATTAATGCTGAGTGCAGCTCCTTATAACTGGATAGAAAATAGGAAGAATGTGTTTTCTGTGGAAAAAATGGATGTAAATACCACATTGACCATCATCAAAACCCTAAGGGATTTAAAGTTTTTCTAATTCTGAATTATCTCCTGGTTTTTGTTTGTTTGTTTGTTTGTTTGTTTGTTTTTAATAAATATTCACATTTGGTAGTATGAGAAGAACCAAATTTAAAAAAAAAAAAAAAAGCAACAAGCAGTAATTGATTTTGTGCATGTACCTACCTAAGCCTTGCTTATCAGCAAGGAGCAACAAGTAATGAAAGGATGAGGCAAGAGAAACACAGAGCAATTGAGGGAAAAGGAAAAAAAAAAAAAATGAGGGGGAAAAAAAAAAAAGAAAAAAAGGAAGTGAATGAATTAGAGAGAATTTTGACAACAGTCTGGGACAAAACTAAAGACTTTCAAATACTGCTGCAGTATATCCCAGAGTCCAGAGTCTAAACAAGAATTCAGTTTTAGATGTCTTGGTTTTACTTAATATCTCTCTTCCTCCCACTCTCTTTTTGTCTGATTAGAAGTATTAAAAGAACCTCAAAATTCAGAAATATTCAAATGTCATCATAATCAACCCACACCCTTGAAACAGCATATTTTGAAGACAATACGTTTAATAGAAAACACTTCCACCAGCACTCCAATATCTTCATTTTTCATTACTACCTACTTGCTGATGGTATGAAAGCATACAAGAAAAGATTAAAATAACTATGGAGATGAGCACAAACACATTAAAGGAGAATCAAAAAGCATTTTGACAACTTTGGTTGACAATTGCTTTGAAAGGAAAGTGATTTCTGAGAGGGCTCTTATTTAAATCCTTCTCACAAGCCTCAGCCTAAACGTACAGGTGATTTTTCTTCATTTTACACCAGTTCACCTGTCCTTGAGGAAGCATATAACAAGACAGTAACACTTACCCACAAAGAAGTGTCATCATTTATTTATTTAGGGGAAAGCATAAGGAAGGTCCAAGTTTATGAGCACACAATATTTTGAGTAAGTTAGTTTTAGGTCACATTAGACTTCTAAACAAAATTTCCACAAGGAAACTATGGCTTTAGCCTGTAATAGAGCTCCATGTAGGCCGAATTACAAGACTCTTTCTCAGAAATATTTGCTAGCAGTGTGTTGAGATCTTCCCTGGAAGGTTCACAAAGCCACTCTCCTTCCTTTTCTGAAAATGTTCCATGTAGAAAACAAGAATTATACTTTATAATTTGAGGCATAAATGTAAACTACTCTGAATGCTGGAAAATCATCTAATGCTAATAAAAATGGCTTTACAGAAACTTCTTGCTAAATTTATAAAATTGATTAAGGAGTCATATCTATCTCAATATGCTGCCCTTGATAGCAAAATGTGGAATATTTGAAATCCACAGTAGATTTATAATGGAACACAGATCTCAGTTTTTCTGAAACTACTGCCTTTGTACACATATCAAATTGATAGTCCATCAGTATCTGCATATTCTTCTCATTTTTCTTCGTGTATATGTGAGGAAAAGGGTAAAGGAGACAGCTACATATTTTTCCATTGGTAATTTCAGAGAACTTAGTTTATAAATTTTACATTTAGAGAAGACAGCATTTAGGATACATCTTTAATAGTGTTTGCTCAGTCATAGGAAAATTCCACCTCGCCAGAGACAACCTTCTGAAATCAGTATGAATATGAAATTAGAATATGTCCTGAATATGGCAATTACCTTAAAGACAGAAAAACTCTTTTAATAGTAAAGCTTCAGTGAAACAGTGGCTTAAATTAAAAATAAATAAATCAATAAATAAATCAGTAATATTATTTCCTTCATCATCTTTGGTAACAAAATTCTGCACCAACTCCTATATTTCCATTACTACAGGGTGCAAAAATCACGGTAGTTCATTGAATAATGGTGAACTGCTTCTTGAGCAGGATTGTCAGAATCTACCCATGCTCAGATTTGTGATGTAGTGTGACAGTGCTGGACTGAGAGCAGAAGACAATGAAATATTATACACTATGCATTCCTTCCCAGTACATACTTTTAAACATACAGCTGTATGATTTACACACCATGATAATCTCGTTCTTATTAATGCAAAATCACAGTTGTGTTATCTCAATTTATGAGACTTACCCATTCACTTCCATCAAGCTGTTAATTCTTTCATTGCAACGTTCTCTAAAAGGGTTGTATTCAGATTTGTTTAAATTTTAATGCCAAAATGTATTCTATCAGAAACCTCTACCAAATATATCATATACTTTTCAGTCAGTTTAAAATTGTTTACTCATTCCACCTTTTACATTGTCTGAAACAATCCACAAACCATTTCTACTGCTACATTCAATTCTCAGGCTGATCAAGAGAAAACTGGTCTTTTCCCTGGTCAAAATATCATGCACATCTACATTCCTAGGTCACAGCCTGAACCATTACATGAGCACGAGTGCTTGGTGCAGGGGGAGCCTAGATCCATGATTCCTCTCTCCTCATCTCAGCCGTGCTTCCGGGAGTGTGTATACTGTCTGAGTCTGTGCAGGTTCCCTCCTTTTGCTTCCTTCTCCCAGCACGCCAGAGTTCAAACTGAAGAGGGCTGCATTCCTCAGCTCATCCTTCTTTTCAGGCTGTTGCTGGGAGGAGTGAGTTGTTTCCTCTTTCTCTGACATCTTGTTCTGTGGCGCCTGTGTCTCAAATAATGGTTCTGTTATCACCTTTGTTTGCTATACAACACCACCATTCCACCAAGCGCAAACAACAGCTATTTGAACATCCTGAAAGCAATTTGTGCGCAGCCACATCAGCATGTAAAATATGCAAAAATGTAAAGATAACTTGAGTTATTTGTCTCTGGGGAAAGGGAGATCTATGCAGAGCCACTGATGTTATTAGTGATCATAACTAAGAGGCACTCCACTTCACTACATGATCTGAAGGGAGAAAATGGGTCTGGCCCAAAGAAGTCTGCCAGCTCCAGGTGTTTCTATGCATGTTCCTGTATTCTACCAGAAGGTTTTATCCAAGTAGTGTTCACACAAATGTGCAGTTCACCACACTGTATATCCAGACCATTTAAACTTACCATGCATATGCAACACATGACTTCAGCTGTTTGTGTGGGTGGACAACAGCCACTGCAAACAAGCTGGTCTGGCTGCAAATCCTCTGGTCCCTGAAAGCATGCAGCAAAGACCTGTCAATTCACGGTACATAAACTGTGTGTCATATTTATCTGTATTTCCAGTACTTACTGATTTGCAGCCATGTATATCCTACTGCAACACAGTGCTTTTAGGATTTCAAGATGTATCCAAAATGGATTTAAAGTTAAACAAAATTCAGATTGTCAGAAAGCCTCTCTTTGCAGAATGTGAAAAGAAATTATGACTCACTGCCACCTAGAGGAAATTCAGATTGTTCCCTTTCTTTCATATAAAATCTTTCCTCCCACTCTTGCTTGTCATGCAGATATCTTGTACTGAGGTTTTGAAAAGCAGATTAACCTCAAGTTCATTAAGCAAACACTGATGTGTAGTAATTATTTATGAAAAAAAAAAAAAAAAGGGTAAGAGTTAACAGCCAGTTAAATATCCAAACCCTTGTACTGCTGAGAACATCTTAGCTAACTTCAAGAGCTCTGATTTCCTGCAAGACAAGAATTTCCTTCATAGGCAACAAAACCCTTTGGTAAATATAATGATGTATATTTCAGAGCATGAAAACAAGAAGAATTTGATAAAATTATATTGAAAATAAAAGTACAATTAAATGACATCTACAACATACAGATGGATAGTAGGAAAAAAAAAAAACAGTATATATAGGATAAACACAACCCTCATTTTTGTTTTTTATAATTAAAAGAGAAAAACAAAACCAAAATATTTCAAGAGGATCTCCAGAATTATTTTTTTTTTCCAACTATTGCTTCACTTAAAAGCCTGCTCAGTTTGGGTATTCAAATGTTGCATTGAGAAAAGTTTTAGCTGTGAAACAACTCCAGACATTTAATATTTATTGCTGTTACTACCATTCATACCTAATGCCTCTCTGAGGTGACTCACTCTACTGTGAGTGTGATGTCTCTGCTCATCTAGACATACCTATGAGCAGGTCTTGCCTGCAGAGTTAAGTCAAACAAGATGGACAAAAGCAATGAAAGGACTTGCAGTGTGAAGGCGTGACAGCATGCTTCCCCACACACATTTGGTCTGGCTGTTACAATGCTCAAACACTGGCTGTTGCACCCGAGGCCTTGCTCAGGCAGATAGGAACCATAACACTGGCTTGAACTGGGTGCTAGAGGAACTGGCAGACAAACACCTTGCTCATCATCGGAGGGACAATTTAGCATGTGCCAGAAAATATGTCCGAGTCAATCAATTTACCTTGCCACTACAGGTCCTCAGTAAGTGACTAGTAGTTTCCTAAACTTTGTAAGCTTCACTAAGATTAAATGGATTGTGCACATACAAAACTTTAGACATAAACCACTGACCAAGTCTAGGACTAGGAGTAGATTCAGCTGCACCTAGGCTTCTCACCTCTGCAGTAAGAGAGGAAGGAGGGGTTGGCATAGGCAAGAGGTAAAATTCAGCTATTCTGTTTAGATGTTCCCAAGCAAGCAAATTTGTAAACACTGAGGAAGGGGGAAGGGTTCAGGTAAAAAGAGTATCGTTCAAGTTGTTGCCCCAACACATTCTAGTACTCCCTAAAATTTGCTGCAAGTCACCAAGCATCACCATCTACCTTTTGAAAGACAGGTTCATCCATATTTGGCCAGGTTCTACAGTCACAACAAACAAACAAACAAATCAAGTCATTTGCAGACGTCCAGCAGAGATTTTCAAAGTGCTGAGACTGTCTGAATGAGTGATCCTCATACCCCTACAAGCAAACAAGGAAAAAAAAAAAAAAAAAAAAAAAAAAAAAAAAAAAAAAAAAACCCTACACTAAATTATCATTCTAGTTAAACATACTCCAATTTATGCAGGATATTCCCTAAGACTGTCATGATGCTATTCAGAAGATACTGCTTAGTAATTAAGAGTAAGTTTACTAGTGAGGGCATTCTGACACATCCAAGCTGTTCAATTCATCCCCAATCACCTTTTCCTGTGTTTTAAATTCCCAAGGCAGTAAGGAGAGATTCTCTTCAAAATTTTCATCCCAGTGTGTGTAGCAGGCAAGAAATTGCAGAGATCAAGTTATTTTTTTCCAGAATGTAATCGTTTCAGTGGTATAAGTATGAGGGAGATGGATGTTGTTATACCACAGAGGATGCATTCATTCTACATGTGGCATTATGTTTATTAATTAGTCACTCAGTTTGCCCTTTCTATACACATGGATGTCACCCAACTCAAATTCTGTGTTAGAGCAGACAAGGAATATGAAGTAAATTGAACATGGAGGAAAACACTCTTCGCAAGAGAGAGTCTGACCAATGACAGCTGAGACAGAACTGCAGCTATTCTTGCACATTATCCAACTTTATTGGCGGCTAAAAATACCCAGTCTACATGCTCTAAGCATGCTCTAAGATGCTCTAAGAAATATCCTCCTCCTGTTTTTCACAGCATTAAAAAGATATGAGAAATTGACAATTTTCCATCAGGAACTTGCAATGACAAACACATTGCTGCTGTCCGGAGAACTGTATTCAAATTTACTTAGTGTCTTCATGCAGGCTGCTGAAGACTTGGGATCTCTGCTTTCTTTACTTGCTGTTCATACGTGCCTAAGCTGCCAGCGAAAGTGAACTGAAAAGCTCCTGCCAGTTTCACTTTCTGTCTGCAGATGACAATAAATCTGATGATAACTTTCTTAATAAGCAGTCTTGAAACAAAAGAGCACTCTCTGGGACCTCTTAAGATAGGATATACAGGAGATTGACCAGATAGCTACAGAGAAAAAAGCAACAAGAAATCCATGACATTCGAATACCAAGCAGCTAGAAAAAAAAATTAGATAGATAAAGTATTGTCTGGAAAGATGCTCTGAACTGCAAAAAAAAGGACATTACTTCTCACTGTTTGGTTCAAACGGTGTTCAGAAGAACTGAGTTTTTCTTCTTTCTTTGAAATGATCACTGTAACATGGAAGAAATACGATTCCATTATCAGTTTATTCCCCTCTTGGGATGAAGTCATAAGCTTCCCTTAAAATTGACTGTTTGGGTCAAAAGTATGAGGTTATTATATTCTATCACATAGACAGTACTGGTATCACAAAGAGGAATTTCAATTACAGAATTATCTGTTTACCAATATATCTTAATACTAGGTATTATCAATGACTTTTCCTCCTGGGGTTTACTGTCTACATCAAAGTTAACAAACCTAATTGCACCACACCATATTACACACAATTTTAAAGACTGAACTCAAACAAAACTGCTTCATCTGTAGTGTCAGAATAGGGACTTAGCACACAGTTGCTGGGAAAGTTATTCCATAAGAGCATTTCTCAAATTCTTTTATTTCACTGGCACCCTGAGTTGGCAACAGTTCAACACCTCTAGAGATGAGGAGGGAGAACTAACCAAAACGTCTGTTCTAAATCATTTATATTTTTTTTCCCCAGTGTTGGAGGAACTGAGCCGTTGCCAGACACTTGCTGTAGTCAGCTGTTCTCAGACTACTGGAAGAACTCTGAGGAATCCGTTTCTCATTCTCTCACTTCCCAAAGAAACCACAGGACTGGGTGATACTACTACCCGGCTGCTCACTCTCTTCAGTAAGGCCCAATCTCACTGTTTCCTCCCACTGCACCACTACTGCGAGTTTGCATCAGCCTTGCAACAGCCCTGGCATTTGTTGGCTTTCCCTATAACAGAAATACAAGCACTAATCTAGAAAAAACTAATTCCAATAAAGAAGGACTGCTTTCTCCTGTGTTATGGGAGTCAGTTGGCTACCAGCAGTGCCTGGCAGGAATCAAACCTGGCATGAGGGAAGGGCAGAACTGCAGAGTCAAAAATAAATGAGAAGAAGAGTAAAGTATAATGGAACAATTATGTTTCAAATAAAACAATGGTCAAGAGTCTTGCTAGATCTAGTCCTCAAGTATACATAGGGCTCATGTGACTAATTTCCTACAACACTTTTCCCTAATTCAGCAGTAATTGCAATGGTATTACATTACCCCATTCTTACATTCTTGACAGTCAGTTAAAGTGACATGGCATGAATGTTTTTGCTCATATTTCTAGCATTCACTTCACAGATATGCAGGTACTTCTACACAACCCAGAGCACTTCATAGAAGAGAGAAGATAGATAGCATGAATTCAGTTATTCTTGGTATGAATCATGAAATTTGTTTAATTTTATAGCTGCAGAATAATCAGTCAAGTTAATCTGTACGCCATGAAGCTACTACATCAAAAGAAAACTTCCCAACAAACCCTTGCCAAAATAGGTGATATTTAGTAGTCATAACTCCAAATGTTATTCAAATATTTTGCTCTCAGACACCACGTGAATATGTGAATGTCAACAGCGACACTGAAATACAAATGCTGCTTATTGCAAGGTGTTTTTTATCATAGTCAATCAGCCATTTGCTGTCAAGCATTTTACAGGTAATTTCAGGACCAGTCTTACTTTCAAAATGTTCCTCAGTGACTCCATTATTCAAAGAAATCCCCCTTGGATTCAAATAACATCCTATGGTGATTATTTCAATAAATGTAAAAATGTATATATGTATATATATGTTCATATATATATTCATACGTATATGAAGTTTCAGGGCTGATTAAGAGAGATCAATTAATTCCACTCCAGTGGTTGCTCTGGAAAACAATGACAGCATTATCTGGGTGGTAAAAACTGATGTACAAGATGTAACTAATCATCAGAGAGAAATCCAATAGCAAGATTAATGGTCAATGTTTTTTCTTCAGAGGATTTTCTCTATGACGAGGTACAGCTGTCAGGGCTTCAACAGATCTTAACTTTTTTTGGCAGAAAAAAGCAACAACAATCTGCAGTTTGCTGAATATTTTCCAAGTGCAGTTCCCAGTTGCCATAGAGGTAGTAGACCATCTGGAGAAGCTCCAGCTGAACCAAAAAGCAAGCCGATCTCAGCACTGCAAAACTTATTTTGAGGTTGTCACATACTCCTGCAGGATCCAAGAGTAAATTACAGAACTACTGCTTCAAAGGCTTCACAAATCCTTCTCTGGAGTTGGTCTGCTGCCTTCAAAATACACAAGTGTTGCAATACGGGCGTTCAGTGACTTCAGAGCTAACAGCATCACACTGTGGATAAACAGCATGTGAAGCCAGAAAGTCAGGCTGTCTTGTATCAGTCAAGTGCAGGAAAGCTTTGACTATTCCTGTACACTGCAAAGACAGCTCACTGAATAATTCCCACAGAACAATTTGTTCAGTCATACTGACACAGTGGGTGCTGTGTCATACTGCCAGAACGCTATGACTTGCTTGAATTCAATACTCAGATTTGATTCAAATTAATAAAATATTGATCTCATCATTGAACCAAAATAGTTAAAACCCAAGCTGTGTTCAGCTGCAGCTGGTCAGAGATGTTGCAGGATGCTTGCAAATTCTCCTTACTGCATGAGCCTACAGGCATATCAAACAGCTTCTGTGCAACTTCAAGCGAACACATGCTCCTTCCCTCAGTGCATGAAACCAAGGTCTTGCATTCTGCAAACGTCTGGGATTTTCAAGCTACCTGGAGAGCAAGAATGGAAGAAAAGATGGAGACAGCTTGTTTGAAACAAATTCATTGAATAGTTTGAAACACTTCACAGTATTTACATCAGCACAAATTATAATCAACTCCAAAAGACACATACAATCATAGAATCATTAAGGCTGGAAAAGACTCTAGTATCAGCAAGTCCAACCATCCCCACCATGCCCACCGGCCATGTCCCTCAGTGCCACATCTTCGTGTTGCTTGAATGACCTCACCACTCCCCTGGGCAGCCTGTGCCAGTGCCACACCACAATTTTGGAGAATAACTTTTTCCTAATATCTTATCCAAACATCTCCTGGTGCAACCTGAGGCCATCACATCTCGTCCTATCACTGTTACCTGGAAGAAGAGGCCAACCCCACACCTCACAACAACCTCCTTTCAGGTAGCTGCAGAGAACAATAAGGACTCCGCTGAGCCTTCTCTTCTCCAGACTAAACAATCCCAGTTTCTTCAGCTGCTACTCATAAGATGTATGCTCCAGACCCTTCACAGCCACACGGGCCTTCCCTGAACATGCTCCAGGCCTCTATGTCTTTCTTGTAGTGCAGGGCCCAAAACTGAACACATTGCTCGAGGTGTGACCTCACCTGTGCTGAGTACAGAGGGATGATCACGCCTTGATCCTGCTAGCAACCCTATTACTGATACAAGCCAGGATGCCATTGGCTTTCTCATACATCTGGATACACTGCTGGTTCATGTTCAGCCAGCTGTTAGCTAACACCTTCAGATCCTTTTCTACCACATGGCTTTCCAGACATTCTTCCCCACACCCATAGCAATGCATGGGGCTGTTGTGACCAATGAGCAGGATCACAGAAATGTAGAATCACAGAATTGCTCAGGTTGAAAAAGACCTAAAAATCAAGTCCAGTCGCAACCTAACCATACTACCCTAATAACCCGTTGCTTAATCATGTCCCTGAGCACCACATCCAAATGGTTTTTAAACACATTCAGGAATGGTGACTCAAACACCTCTCTGGGGAGCCTTTTCCAGCACTTAACAACGTTTCTGTAAAGAAGTTTTTCCTGATATCCAACCTAAACTTACCCTGGTGCAACTTGAGGCCATTTCCCCTCATCCTGTCACCTGTCACCAGTGAGACCAACCCCACTCTCGCTGCAATCACCTTTCAGGTATTTGAAGAGAGCAATAAGGTCTCCCCTCAGCCTCCTCTTCCTCAGACTAAACAGTTCCAGTTCCTCTAGTTGCTCCTTGTAGGGCATATTCTCCAAGCCCTTCACAAGCCTTGCTGCCCTTCTTTGGACCTGCTCCAGCACCTCCATGTCCTTTCTGTATTGAGATGCCCAAAACTGAACACAGTACTTGAAGTGGGGCCTCACCAGTGCCAAATACAAGAGCAGGATTATTTCCCCACTTCTGCTCACCACACCATTCCTGACACAAGCAAGGATGCCATTGGCCTTCTTGGCCACCTGGGCACACTGCTGGCTCATATTCAGCCAACTGTCCATCAGTATACCATGGTCCCTTTCCATCAGGCAGCTTTCCAGTCACTCCTCCCCAAGTCTGTAGGGTTGCCTGGGGTTGTTGTGACCAAAATGCAGACCTGACCCTTGGCCTTATTGAAACTCATACAGTTTACCTTGGCCTATCAATCCTGATCAAACCAATTGTTATCGGTGAACTCTGAAAACAAAGTTTTCTGCAAGTCTGCTGACCATGTTAAATGATTTCATCTGCCATAATACCAGTGTGTGAAGCTTTCAAGATTTACAAGTATTTTTGGATGAATTATGCCTAGTGTGGACCAGCTCAGCTTTTAGTCTTTGATTCCTTTTTGTAGCAGAGCAATTCAACTGTCAAATCACAATAGATGAGATTTGCTAAAACATGTAAGCAATTTCAGAATAAATCTCTCACATTGGTAAACATCTCAGTGTTAATAGTTAAAAATAACAACTAACATTACAATAGCAAACACCTAATGTTATTTTGAATGAGCAGTCATACAACACTTTTGAAAATTTCACCCATAAATTTTCAGTACCGACTACTTCAGAAGCAGCCCGAACCCCCTCATATGCGGCTAAGATCTCCTTCTCAGTTGGAGTGTAGCCCTCTTCAGACCCCTTGTATGCTCGACTCCAAAATCCCAGGGGTCGGCCTCGAGTCTCTCCTGAGGCTCTTTGCCACAAACTCCAAGTGGGACCTTTCTCACCAGCAGCAGTGTAGAGGATGTTTTTGCCGGTAACTAGTCTTACTATTAGAGACTGAGGCAAAGAAGGCATTAAGTACCTCAGCCTTATCCCAATCCTTGGTCACCGTGCTGCCCTCGGCATCCAACAAGGGATGGGGATTCTCCCTAGCCCTCCTCTTGCTGTTGATGTATTTATAGAAATATTTATTACTGCACTTTATCTTAGTGTCCAAGTTCAGTTCTAGCTGGGCTTTTCTAATTTTTTCCCTGCACAGCTTCACTACATATTTGTAATCATCATAAGTTGCTTGCCCACTCTTCCAGAGAACATAAACTTTCCTTCTGTTCTTGAGCTCCAGCCAAAGGTCTCTGTTCAGACAGTCTGGCCTCCTTGCCCGTCGGTTCACCTTCCATGAATTGGGAATGGTCAGCTCCTGCACATTTTAAATAACTTCCTTAAAGTATTCCCAGCCTTCCCGGGCTTTCATGCCCTCCAAAACTATCTTCAAAGGGACTCTCTCCATCATGGTCCTGAAGAGGCTAAAGTCTGCCCTCTGGAAGTCCAAGGTGGCAGTTCTGCTGACTCCCTTCCATGGTTAAACAAAGATTGAGAAATCTAGCATCTCGTGATCACTATGCCCCAGACACCCTCCAACCTTTACAACCCTCGCAAGACCTTCTTTGTTTACAAACAGCAGGTCCAGGATTTTGCTTCCCCTCATTGGCTCCCTCACTAGCTGTGTCAGGAAGTTATCTCCCACACACTCTAGGAAACTCCAGGACTGTTCCCTATCCGCTGTATTATAAATCCAGCAGATGTCTGGGAAGTTGAGATCCCCACAAGAATGAGGGGGAGAGACCTTGAGACCTCACCTAACTGTCTATAAAGTGTCTTGTCCACCACTTCACCCTGGTTGGGTGGCCTGTAGCAGACTCCCATGATAACGTCAGCCTAATTGACCTTTCCTTTTATTCTGACCCATAAGCTCTCAACCCTGTCATCGTCATCATGAATTTCCATACACTTGCATTCTTTCTTAACATAGAGGGCTACACCACTTCCTTTCCTGCCTTGTCTATTTCTTTTGAAAAGTTGGTAGCCATCCATCACAGCACTCCAGCTGTGCAAGTCATTCCACCATGTTTCCATGATGACAACTATATTGTAGCTTTCTGACCATACAATGGCCTCCAGCTCCTCCTGTTTGTTACCCATGCTGCGTGCATTAGTGTAAAAGCACCTGAGCTGGGCCTCTTTTTGAGTGAGAGTAGCTCTAATACCCTCTTGACCACATTCGGGTGTTTCCATAGCCTCACACCAACCCTTGTGTTCTTCATACTAAAAGGTGAGTCATCCTCCTCTTTCACCAGGGGACAAGACTGTGGGATCTTATTAGCACATCCCCCTCCGACAAGCACTGGCATGTTACACACAGGCTTCCTTCTAGTGACCCCAGTTACACCCCCACCCTGCTTCATACCTAGTTTAAAGCTCTATCAATGAACCCTCCCAACTTCCATCATAAGACCTCTTACCACCAGTGGGATAAGCTACTCCTGTTGGTTGCCAGCAGGCCTGGTCTCCTGTAAATCGAGCAGAGGTCAAAAAGTCTAAAGCCCTGCCGGGCACATCAGGCTTAGAGCCAGGCATAAATCCATTGGCCTATCGTGATTAGTCCCTCATCATTCTCTATAACTGGAGGGATAGAGGCTTCAGCACTCAGTCTTGCTGAACCTCAACAAGATGCTCGTATCACACATGAAGATGCTTGTATCACACATGCACAGGCATGAAGCTATCATCATGGAATATCTAGGCAGAGACAGCAGTTGCTAAAAGGAAAATTGGAATAGAAACAAAATTCTGAAAAGGCCTCATTCCCTCTCCCCCTCCAAAATAATTTCAAGAGAAACGCAAATTCTCTCACTAATATATTTCAACATAATTTAGGAGGCCATCCTGTCACTGTGCAAAGTACTTATAAGGATCTGGAACGATGGATCTATTTCTAGTCACTTTTAAGACCTGAGCTGAATCTTACCAGAACACCAACTACTAAAACTTTGCTTCTTTAGAAAACAGGTTACAGGAATGGATTTCTCATTGTGGATACAGTTGTTCCAGCTATGAGCCGTGTGCACATCTGTGCATAACCTTGGTTGCAAAAACAGTAAACACAGAACTATAGCAGACAGTGCACTTGTTAGCACTGGGTCTCTGCCTACTCCTGATCAAACCAATTGTTATCGGTGAACTCTGAAAACAAAGTTTTCTGCAAGTCTGCTGACCATGTTAAATGATTTCATCTGCCATAATACCAGTGTGTGAAGCTTTCAAGATTTACAAGTATTTTTGGATGAATTATGCCTACTGTGGCCCGGCTCAGCTTTTAGTCTTTGATTCCTTTTTGTAGCAGAGCAATTCAACTGTCAAATCACAATAGATGAGATTTGCTAAAACATGTAAGCAATTTCAGAATAAATCTCTCACATTGGTAAACATCTCAGTGTTAATAGCTAAAAATAACAACTAACATTACAATAGCAAACACCTAATGTTATTTTGAATGAGCAGTCATACAACACTTTTGAAAATTTCATCCAGATGTTCTAACTATTTCTTTCACATCAGATATTCATTATTAGTTTTAAAGAAAGCTTTTAAATATGGTCCTGTTTTCATTGATTCATATCTTGAAATCCATTCATATTCTTTGCAGAAACATTTTTTACAACTCTCATATAAGGTTGTATGGAAATGGAATATGAAAATCAAGAGTCAGGACAAATAAGGAAAGAAGGTATAATTCACAAAATGCATGACAGAACATTCAGTTTTTATTTAAATTTCAAATGTATAACTTAGCAATCTGTAAAATTTTTGTGCATAATTTTCCCACCTTTAAATGAGGAAAACTATTTTCAGTTTTACGAATAACTAAATGCAATTATCTCTTTTAACTTTGGGCTCTCTAGAATAGAAAAAGCTCATAAAACCAAGTGCTTGTATAGGAGATGTTAGTAAACACCCTGAACCAGTGATTGAAAACCTAGTGAAGAGGTGTGGCCAGCCTTAGGAGCACAGGTCCACCCCTCCCTAACCTCATTTAAGGGCTGTCAGCCAAGAGAGAAGCATCTCTACTTGAAAATTGTTTCCTGCTGGGATTTTTCATACAAACCCTTGTCTTTTGAATGAGGTAAGTCATTCCATTCTTATTGCTAGCTTGTGACTAATACTTTTCTTGGATTATCCCAAAACTAATCAGAGGCAACTACGTACCTCTATTTCATGCAATATATTTGGTGAGCCAGGCGGGAGAACCCATAAAAGGTAGTACAAATCATTAAATGGCATTTTTAAAAGGTGTAGTGGGTATGTTTGGATCGGGGAAACCTGTCTTCCTGGAAAAGGAGTTACCTGGTGTGAGAAGCTGGAACAAAGCCTGTTCAGCGGCACCCATCCGAGACATAACCTCCTCGACTTGAAGTTAATGGTTAAATACCATGAGCATAGCGGCAAGAGGACAGATGCGCTATATCTCCTGATGAATAAAATGTGGGTACCTTGACAGCTACTGTCACCATGATAAACAGGACATGGGGTAGGACATGGGGTAATAGATGGGGTAGGCAGGAGTTCCTCTGGCAACCAATGGAGAGGATAAAAACCCAAAGAATTCCAAGGAAGAGCGGGTACCCCCTCTGCTGAACTGCAGCTATGCAAGTCAACAAGATATCACTGACCAACTTGCTGCCTCCCTACGGACCAACAAGACATTGCTGGATCCCCTGTGGTGACTTTCCCTGCTTTGTAAATCATTCACTAGGATTTCTCTCTTTACTATCACTAACTTCCCCATCTACCCCACATTCCTTAGCAGCTTCAAATTTGTAATAAATCACTGGACAACATTTGGTCTCATTTAACTGCCTTAATCTTCCTCTGGGTGTGTGTATATATATATATATATATATATACACATATGTACCGAACCATGTCTTCCAATAATTAAATCATCTAAATACTTTAGAACAAAATCTCAAGGAAGAAAATCAGTTGTCATGCAACTGAATTAAACAGTTCAAGCACAGGATCGCTGTATTAACAATTGGCAAACCCCTCCAAGCTGGCCCAATACAAGAAGTCAGGGCCTTGTCTGCTCCAAACAAAGGGGACACCAAACAATCAGACTCCTATGGCCCTGACAACTAAAAATTTGAACTATAGTCTCCAGTAGATGTGAATCCACTAGAAATTCATCCAATACTTACACACAAAAAAAGTCAAGAAAGACCTTTGAGGCACTGAAGATTGGCTGCCCCCCAAACCATAATGCACTTTACCACTTGCCTTTATACAGCAGCTGAATTCATGGACTTAGTCTGTCCTTTTCAACTATGACTATGGGACAAGAGAGCTGAGAGCATTGTGGTAAATGGCCTGGAAATTTCTAATATAGCCTAATATAGAGTCTATCGCTGCACAAACCATCACTGAGACAATGACTATATGCAACTGTCATACACAATCAAGAAAATCACTTTTTAATTCAATGGATAATGGCAGCCTGTTGACTAACTTGGTCAAATAAACTGAATATACATACTCATAGTGATATGCTGAATTACATGGAAGAGCTCCAAAGTTATATCAGGAGGCTCAGTGTGAGACAGGCTATTTATGAGGATGCTTTTTAAAGTCCAGATTTAGTTAAATTTATTGTGAGGATGAGAGATTTAATACTTAAACAAGCTCCCCCCATCAGTGTGGAACATCAGTATTAATCCTAAATCATTTAGTCTCTTCAGAGGCCATAATTCAACAGGCTGCCCTATTAGTGGCCAATTGAGACCCTCAGTTTCGCCTAAGATCTAGGCACAATACTCATATGGAAAAGGGAATTCCACCCTTGGGAATTCCAAGCCTGAAGACCCACTCAGAGGGTTCCACAACTGAGTCCTGTGAGTTTCTCACAGGCAGACGTGGAATGACCTTATATGAGCTGGTATACAATTTTTTAAAAAATGACAACCAAATCATGTTCTCCTAAATCTATGGAGGCAACTTAATGAAAAGCAATGTTTTACACCTTCCTCAACAAGGTATCAGAATTATAGATTAGATTCCTCTGCAGGCATGGAGGTTAAAAGATACATTAGAAATGTCAGCCAATCTAGGTGGCCTGGGCAGCCATGGCCAGGCCTCCTGAGGAATGAGACTTAGTAATATCTCAGTTTATGGCACAAAGAGGGGGCCAAAGTCTCAAATGGATTAGGGCTTCCAAAGGGGACCAGAGGCTTTATGTGGAACCAACAATATACTTGGTCCAGAAGAAACAGACAATCAATAATAGCTCTGTTTGACACTGGAGCTAAAGTATCCACATTCTTTGGTGATCCATCAAAACTTTTGCCATTACAGGGGTATATGAGGGAAAAATGATCCCTGTGACACAAACATGGCTAAAATTGGGTGTTGGGTGCATACCTCCTCAGAGCATGAACAGTCTATTGCACCAATCCAGGAATATATATTGGGCATAGACATACTTTGGGGACTGACTTTCTAAGGTAATATTGGAGAGTTCAGGTTAAGGATTAGGAATATTAACGTCCAGGCAATCCTGGACACTAATCGATTTTGTGGGGCTATGCAAAGCATGAGCCCATTCTGGTGTCCCAGCTGCTCTGAATTACTAATATGAAACATAGACTCCTGAGGGGTCAGGAAGAAACTGTGAGAACAATAAAAGAGTTGAAAAAATGAGGGATCATAAGAGAAACACACAGCCCATGTAACTCCCCTGTGTGGACAGTCTGGAAACCACATGAGACCTGGTGATTGACTGTAGATTATACAGAATTGAATTCGGTCAGCCCAACAGTTCACACAATGGTACCCAGCATTACCACCCTCCTAGACACATTGAATAAGGAGTTAGAAACCTACCATTGTGTCCTAGATTTAGCCACTGCATTCTTTAGCATTCCTGTTGCTAAAGAATCAAAAGACCAATTTTCATTTACATGGGAGGGTAGACAGCAGACCTTTCAGGTCCTATCCCCAAGGGCACATACATTTGCCAACCTTCTGCCCCAATTTAGTGGCCTGTGACGAAGAAAGGGGTGGACAAAGTAGCCAGTGGGCTGAGGTAAGAACAGTTCAGATAGTCATAACCCCGGAACCAGTTGACGGTGCATTAAATATCTATGTGGTTGGGCAGTCTACTGAGGATTCACGCTTTGGATTGCACAGTGGGTTGCTCAGGACTAGACTATCCACATCTGACCAATCTGAGGTGGAGGCATGATTGGATATATGGAACATGTTTAGACACAGAACAGTATAGGCATACCGTGTATCCAGACATCAGCCCATGCAGTCAGTAGGGAATGATCAAGTTGACACACTAGCTCACATAAGATGGGTGGAAGATTCACCGGCAGAGAACATTGCCCAGTGGCTACAGAAGAAGTTGCAACATGTCAGACGAAAGACAGTGTGGGCAGCAGACAAAGCATGGGGGCTTCCCATTCAAATGTCAGATATCATCCGGGCATGTCAAGGATGTGAAGCTTGCTCCAGAATGCCACCGAGACCTCTACTGGAAAAAACAGCACATCTCACCAGAGGACACAACCCCTTGCAGAGATGATAGGTTGAGTCCCTAGGCCCCCTCCCTTGATCTGAAGAGGCTGGGTACATTTTGACCTCTGTAGATACAGCAAGTGAATTAATGCAGGCCTATGCTGTTCCATGAGCAAATCATATACTTACTAAACTAACAGTGACATATGTGATCCCTCAGGTTATTGAGAGAAACTGGGGATGCATTCCACACATACAGCAATACAGAAATGGGCTGAATATTGAGCAGTGACTTCCAGTGAGCCCTTGCCTTTTGAAGGTGGCAAGCTATTCCTTTCTTATTAGTAGCTTGTGACTAATACCTTTCTGGGTTTATCCTAAAACTGGTCAGAGGCAACTACATACCTCTATTTCATATGATACAGTATTACTGCCATGTGCTAGTATTTCTGCTGATAAGGCACCTTAGATAAGAGTAAAACACGTTACACATTTTTTTTAAAAGGTTAAGATCTGTAATGTAGAAAATATAACTCTCTTGGGTGCGTGAACATTAATCTTTCATTTCTTAAGCAAGTCTTTTACACAAAATATATTTAAGTCAATTACGGTTCCATACAAAAAGAAAAAAAAAGAGTAATGTAGGAAGTTAGTCAAGATCTAAAAATAAACACCTGGATCTTACAACAAAAAACAAGGACTCCACCACAAGTACACCGAAGATCCACTGTTCTAAAATGCTGGCATATTTATTGTTAGCTTTAAAATAGTAGTAGTGAAGTAATTTGCTCAATGGGTATTTGTTAATACATCAACTGAGTAAAAATTGATATCTAAAAATCTTCTGAGAATCCTGTTGATTATTTTACAACTAGCTTGCACCAAAACGGAGAGAACTGTCTTTTCCACCCAGTTCCATTCGTTGGCTTTTTTTGGGGCTGGAATCACTGGAATCCAGGGGAGTTCCAGAAGGTGCCTTTGAAACAGCATGAGAAATTCTGAGAAATGAGGTGCTTTATAGTTCCTATGGTAGCAAATTACACGGGAAGAAAACAGTCAGTGAAACAGGCAGTTCTCTCTACTCAGCTTTTCATACTTGGATGCCGGTAGTAATTGTTGACCAGTGTACTGAGTGTTACTGTGGTACTGCCTGATGGCTCAGCAGCAACATACTGATAATCCTAATAAAGTAAGACAGGTGATATTTTCTCTCTTGTGAGGAAAGGAGGTGATATTTATTATAAATCTAGTCTCTTCAATAGCACGATTTTAAAATGTGTTCACGAATTAGTTCCAGCTGCTTGAAGTATTTTTTCTTGTCTTTTCTATTTTTCTCATCCTTTTAATTGTCATTATTTTCTTACCTCATCTAGTTCTGCAGTTGTTCCCCAAACTTTAAAAGCACAGCTGTCACAGAGAAAGCTTCAATGCTTTGCAGCCCTTTGCATTTTTGTTTGGTTTCTTTTCCTCTAGAAGGACTTCTTTATTTTAATGTTGAAAGCATTTAATGTTAGTTACTAGTGTTCAGATAATAAAGCCAAGAAAAACTATCGAGGGAAAGTTTGGTCAGGATCTACATCAAATATTTCTTCTGACACAAAATATTTCATAAAAAGTACTTCCATTTTGAGTAGCATGAGATACAAAAAGTAGAAAATATTCATATTTATTTTGTTACAAATTTTGGATCCAACCTGCATTTTGGAGAAGTGGACAAAATGCTGAAAGATTCCATGAAATAAAATTTTTTTTAAAAAAAGTTTTCTATTTTAGTTTCAAAATAGAAGTAATTCAGTGAAGAGTTCTTTATTAAAACAGGTTTCAGATAGATAGTTATGCCCTGATGTTAGCCTTGCTAGAACCATGAAACTGCATATTGCAGGAATGGAAGCAAGCAGAAAAACTATTTCTAATTTAACTGAAAGTTAAAATTTTGACCTATGCAAGGAGATCAGGAATAAATAAGACTAGACATGACTGAGCAGCTCACGCACTACGTAGTGTTTAACAGGGAAGCATGAAATGTTCAGAGAGAATAGAAGTATTTAGGCCTATTAAAATTATTTTTTCCTCTCTTAACTACTTAACTACTTTCTTAACTAGGTGCCACTGACCCTAAAGAAAGTAGATTGTGGACTACAGGCTGAAAACTACTTCTATTAAAAAAAAAAAAAAAGCACATTAAAAATTGAATTGTCCAACAAGAAGGAGCTTCGGCATACTACTACAGAATCACTAATCTTGGGATAGAACATGAAGAGAAATTACAATGAGATTTTCAGAAATTAAGAATATAAGTTGAGTGAATGCAGGAGACTAACTACACAAACTTGGATTGAATACAAAAGCCATCACAAAGGGCTTAGATAGCCTTGGTATAAGACAGATTTATTTGATAAATATTCAGTGAACCAACAGAAATTAATGCTGCTTTTGGCATTGGTTTAGTAAGAAGTCTTACAGAACAGCTTTTCATAGAATCATGGAATGGTCTGGGTTGAAAAGGACTTCAAAGATCATCTAGTTTCAACCCCCCTGACACAGGCAGGGTTGCCAACCACTAGACCAGGCTGCCCAGAGCCTCCAGCACGGCCTTGAATGCATCCAGGAATGAGGCATCCACAACCTCCTTGGGCAACCTGTGTCAGTGCTTCACCACCCTCTGGGTGAAAAACTTCCTCCTAATATATAACCTAAACCTCCCCTGTCTCAGTTTAAAACCATTCCCCCTTGTCTTATCACTATCCACCCTCATAAAACAGCTGCTGCCGCTCCTGTTTATATGCTCCCTTCAAGTACTGGAAGGCCAAAATGAGATCTCCCTCATTGGAGGAGCCTTGTCTTCTCTAAGCTAAAGAAGCCCAGTTCCCTCGACATTCTTCATAGGAGAGGTGCTCCAGCCCTCTGATCATCCTAGTGGTCCTTCTCTGGTTGTGTTCCAAGAGCTCTGTGTCTTTCTTGTACTGGGGGCCCCAGGCCTGGATGCAATACTCCAGATGGGGCCTCACAAGAGCCAAGTAGAGGGGAACAATCACCTCCCTCTCCCTACTGGCCACTCCTCTTTTAATGTAGCCCAGGATGTAGTTGGCCTTTTGGGCTACAAGTGCGCACTGCTGGTTCGTGTCCATCTCTTCATCCACCAGAACCCCCAAGTCCTTCTCCACAGGGCTGCTCCCAAGGGACTCTTTGGACAGTCTGTGTAATACCTGGGATTGCCCTGACCCAAGCGCAACACCTTGCATTTGGCCTTGTTGAACCTCTTTAGGTTCACATGGGCCCATTTCTCCAACCTGTCCAGGTCCTTCTGGATGGCTTCCCTTCCTTCCAGTGTATCAACTGTACAGCTCAGCTTGGTGTCATCTGCAAACCTGCTGAGGGTGCACTCGATGTCATTGTCTATGTCATTGATGAAGATGTTGAAGAGCACTGGTCCCATGACTGACTCCTGAGGGACACCGCTTGTGGCTGGCCTCCACCCTGACACAGAATCATCAATCACAACTCTTTGGCTGCGACCAGCCAACCAATTCTTGATCCACCAATCAGTCCATCCTTCAAATCTATACCTCTCCAATTTAGAGAGAAGGATGTGGTGAGAGACCAGGTCAAAGGCTTTGCAGAAGTCCAGGTTGATGACATCTGTCACCCTTCCCCTATCCACTGATGCTGTCACTCCATCATAGATTAGATTGGTCATTAGATTGACATTAGATTGGTCAGGCAAGATCTGCCCTTGGTGAAGCCATGCTGGCTGTCTCAAATCACCTCTTTGTCTCATATGTGCCTTCCATTCCAGGAGGATCTGCTCCATGATCGTCCCAGGCACAGAGGTGAGGCTCACCGGCCTGCAGTTCCCTGGGTCATCCTTTCTCCCTTCCTTAAAAATGGGAGTAATGTTTCTCTTTTCCAGTCACCAGGGACTTCCCTGAACAGCCATGATTTTTCAAATATGATGGAGAGTAGCTCAGCAACCACATCAGCCATCTCTTTCAGAACCCCAGGATGGATATCATCCAGCCCCATGGACTTACATACATTCAGTTTCATGAGAAGGTCTCAGACTTGTTCCACTGTTACAGTGGGATAGAATCCGCTCCTCTCACCTGCACCTAGAGCTTCAGGGTCCTGGCAGACATGGAGAGTCCGACTACCAGTGAAGACTGAAGCGAAGTTCTTATTGAGTACATCAGCTTTTTCCATGTCTGGGGAAGCCAGTTCTCCATCCTCATTTATCAGAGTGAGAACACTCTCCTTCGTCTGCCTCCTCCTACCTATGTACCTGTAGAACCCCTCCTTGTTATTTTTCACATCCCTCATCAAGTTCAGCTCTATCTGTGCCCTGGCTTTCCTAATATTATTTCTATACATGCTGACAACATCCCTATATTCTTCCCAGGTTACACAGCCCTGCTTTCACTTCCTGTACATTTCCCCCTTTTCTCTTAGTTTAAGCTGCAGGACCTTGCTCAGCCACGCCAGACGCCTGCCTCGTCTGCTCACTTTCTTCTGCTGGGGGATGGAGAGCTCTTGCACCCTCAGAAGGGTGTCCTTAAAGAGCTGCCAGTTCTGTTCTGTTCCTATGCCCTCAAGGACATTTTCCCAAGAGATCCCACCCAGCAGTTCCTTGAGCAGCTGGAAATTTGCTCTCCTGCAGTTCAGAGTCCTGACTCTAACTTTTTGCCAGGCCTGCATTCCTCCAGATCACAAACTCCAACAGAGCATGATCACTGCAGCCCAGGCTGCTTCCAGTCTTAACCTCTCTAATGCTCTCCTCCATGTTGGTGAACACCAGGTCCAGTAAGGCTTCACTTCAGGTCAGTCCATCTAATACCTGGACTAGGAAGCTATCCTCAACAGACTCCAGGAATCTCCTGGATTGTCTGACACCTGCCGTGCTGCTATCTCAGCGGATATCTGGGTGGTTGAAACCCCCTATCAGGAGAAGAGCCACCCACAGTTAAAGCAAGAAGGCCTTGTCAACAGGCTCCCCCTGATCCTGTGGCCTGTAGCAGACCCCAACCAATAGATGCCCTTTACTGAGCCAACCCCTGATTTTCACCTATAAACTCTCAATCTGGTCATGGCTGTTCCTCAGACACAGCTCTTTTCAATCTATCCACTTCCTAACACAGAGGGCAACTCCCCCTCCCTTCCTACCCTATCTGTCCCTTTGGAAGAGCCTGTACCCTTCAATCAGATTATTCCAATCCAATTCCAATGTGATTCACCCCACCACGTTTCTGTGATGGCAACCAGATGATAATTTTCCAAGCACATCACGGTTTCCAACTCCCCCTGCTTATTTCCTATGCTGTGTGCACTAGTGTAAAGGCACTTCAGCTGGGCTTTCTGACACACTTCTAGAGGGGCCCTCCATCAAACCTGAAGTTTTCCCCCACTGTTTCCTAGAGGGACACAAGAAGTTTTTGGACAGGGGGTCAGCAACATTACCTCTTCTGAGTAGTTTCCAGAAGATCCTACAGGACAGTTCAGAAGCTTATCCCCACCATCTCCTACAACAGGAACATTCCCAAGCCCTTCTCTGTCCCACTGACCTCCACCAGCTTCCCCAGTCAAATCTAGTTGAAATGTTTGAACTACTTTCTCCACCCTAGCGAGCGTCATCTTATCCCCATCCCTTTTCATACCTGGTTTAAAGCTCTCTCAATGAGCCCTGCCAGCTCCTGGGCTAGGATCCACTTTTCCCTTGGAGACTGGTGAGACCCATCTGCAGCCATCAGGCCAGGCGCAGAGTAAGCTGCCCCATGGTTAAAGAACCAAAAAAAAAAAAAAAAAAAAAAAAAAAAAAAAGTTAGTTTCCCTCTTAGGCAGATTCTTGCTCCCTTCCACACTCACCTTCCCTTCGATTTCCAGCCTCTCAAACCTGTTGCTTAGAGGGAGCTGGGGAAGCTGGGTACGCAGGCAGTGGATGCACCTGTGATGCTGAGCTGGCACTCTCTTTCAACCCTCTTCATCTGTCAGGTCCGTCTGACTGTGACAGGGCAGGGGGTCAACCACGTTTCTGGGGTGATCTCCCTGTCACCCCTCCCTCTGGCATGACAGCGAGTGACTCCACCAGTCAATATCCCACTCGCACTCCCTGATGGTCCTAGCCTCTCCACCTCTTCCTTGAGCTCCACCACCAGGCTGAGCAGTTCATCCTCCTGCTCACACCTCACACAGGTGGAATCTCTGCTTTCCTGCCACCCTCCCCCCGGCAGCAGCAGGCTCAGACACTCATTGCAGCCAGAGACCTGAACATCCACATTTCTGGGCAGGGCCTCTGTCTGGTTAGCCACAGTCTTGTTGGAGCTAGCCCGCTGTCTTGTGGATACCATGTTTAAGCCAGTAGTCTCAGAGACTGCCAAGAGGAGAGCTGGCCCCCTGAGCAAAGAGGGACAACACTTACACACCATGCCACTTGGCCCTCCTCCCACACCACAGCTGCAGCACTGTATGGGCAGTGCAGGAAGTGCTCACACACTGATTTCCCCTCCCTGTTTTCAGTGGACAGTGAGGACAGTTATTCACCCAGTGTGCTCTGTGGGCCGAAGCTAGCCTCTGCCTCCCCGAGGCTATTTAATGCTTATCACCAAGTGTCAAGGTCAAGCGTGGGCAGTGCCAGCTCTACCCCTGCTCACTCAGCAGCCTGCCCACAAGCTGCCAGCCCCCCAGCACAAGCACAGCACTGTTGCTGGCTTAAAAAAAACCTTAAAAAGAGCTTTTTCTTGGCTGTTTTTGCTTCAGATCCCTTGCCCAGTGCAGCCTTACCTGCCCTGAAGCTAGTCTCCACAGCAATAGAAAACAATCTTGGGTTGGATGATCCTGAGCTGAATCAGTCTTTATCAAACTGCAAGATGCACAAAAGGATTGTCCATGACTAATGTTTGGGATTTTAGAAGGAAGTAAAGAAAGCATACAGCATGAATTCAGGAACGCAAAGCTTTTAAAACATAAAAATCTAGGAATTTAAATTAAAGGCCAGATACTATTTACAATTTGCTCTGCAAGCCAGAATAAAAGCTACTAGAAAAAAAGCCTATGACATTTCTTCACTGAATCACCTCCTTTTGTACACATGCAAATCTAAGAGCAAAGAGCACTGTTTCTCAGAAGTTAGAGAATGCAGAAAGAAGAAAAATGGCTGAGAGATTTCTTCAGCTAGGCTTTACACTTAACAATTCTTTACAAACATTTAAAATAAATAAGCATCTGGAAGAAAAAAGATGCAGTACTGCAAATCTAGAGTAGAGATTAATACCAACCGCCATATTAAATGCCTATTTTGCCTCAATTTACTATAAAGTTAACGATGGGGACATTAGTGGAGTAAAGAATGAAAATAAAGATAGAACATCAGAAATTATGACACCTGGGAGAGAAATAAACGTTAATATTCTTAATACTTCATAAAGCAAATAAAAGAAGAGCTGAATAATCTTCCTGTTAGAACGTAGATACACAGAATAGGCAAGCAAGACTGCACATCCTACTACATTATAATATATAATGCTATATTATATAGTGTGTTCATATTTAATATTATAAGTAGTAGCTATAATATTTAGAGGTATCTTATGAACTGAAATCAGTAAATGCAGGAATTACATTCAAAAGAATGGGTACACATAATTCTGGAACTAGACATTAACTGACTTAATCAAAATTAAGTCTGGACAGATTTTGAAGGAAGAATTAAGGCGCAGAGAAAGAAAAAGGAAAGCAGTATAAATTACAATGTGGCTTTATCAATAGTACATCACCACAGATCAATCTAATCTCTCCTATTCCAAGATATCTGATTTATTAGACAGTAGAACATTATTTATCAGGAATTTAAATCAGGGATTTGATACAATATACACACAGAAAAGATTTGCTAAAGGTGAAGAAAGCAGGTGCTAATATGTTTCTAAGGCAGCTAAGGCTAGAGGTATCAACAGATAGTATTGCCTAGGAAGCCATGATATAAGGAGGGGTTGCTAGCTGTTTTATCAAGCAGACATCCTGTTTAATAAGTTATTCAAAGATCATAAGGAGCAATGCAGATGAAATTAGCAGAGAATATTACCATATTGATTAGACTGATAAAATGAGATCATGATACAAGGGCATGACAAGCAGATACCTCTACTTGTGGAAGAAAGTGATTGCATAGATTAAAAAGAAAAAAAAAGAAAAAAAAAAAAAGAAAGATAAAAGAGGTATGTTTGTCTGTCTACTTGATCATTTCCATCCAAAGCTATTAATGAGCTAACGAATTCACAAGTGTGAGAAAAGACATTTTTCATGAGAGGAATTGAAAGACCTAATTAAGAATATTGCATACTGTTCTGGTCAAATAGTTTTAATGAAGATGAACTTTAACTGTAGTAACTGCAAAGAAAGATTATTAGATTGATTACAAAACTAATACTATCTGTACAAGATCATATGGTTATAAATCAACTGTGAACACATCTCTACAAGTTCAGGAAGAGGCTTCCAAATAGAGTAATGAAAGCATTAAAAAAAAAAAAAAATTATTACTTTGAAATGCAGACCAATAATATTATAGACTGCATTTTAAAATATGAAAGATTTGTTTGTAATAAGAGCTCTTATTCTTTGTAGAAGCTTTCCTGGTTAGCTGCGTATACCAAGTTATATGCGCACATGAGATTTACCCAAACCACATCTCCAAGAGAGATCAGAGTCAGAAATGAATTATTTCCCTGTGGTTGGTCCATGGTATTCACTGGTTGAATTTTAGTTTTGTTTTTCACATTCCTCACCGTAGCATGTTGCAGCATAGGCTAAATTCAGGTGGGAGTTTAACAAATACCATAATGGTGCGGGGCATGGAACACTGGTGATCATTTGCATTGTCTTTCTGAGACTTACTACATTTGGGCCTTGGCCCTTGACCTACAAATCGTAACGTTCTGTGGTAATAGAGAACGTTTTGTTACAAGTGGCATACCATGGCATGTTAGCAGATATTTGCAAAATTTACTGAACCAGCTGTTCGTTTGATTGCACACAAACGTTTGAAACTGGACTTGGCACCAAATAGCTTTCCCATGTACTGGTAGAGTGAGAAAGACCAACATTCAACTCCCTGATATCAGACAGATGCTCCAAAACAGTGTGTCCAAATCGCATCTGGTTTCAAATTGGGATACAATGTGAAGGAATTCATTAAAATATATATAGATATGTCACATTAAAGTAGTGTAATGGGGGGAAGTGGGAGAGCAAAAGATTATCTGGCATTTGAAGAAAAGTAAGAAAAACTTCTTTTTATTTTTGAATTAATTGAAAATTCTCGGTAGGTGAACAGGTAAATACTATCTTAATATTTTCTCTTCCTGCCTTTAGGAAAGACAGCAACAGACTGAACATGATACTGAATGATATAAATGGATCTTTTTCCATTTTAAGTTTTCATGGGAAGTTTACACAATTTTTTGCTGTTTCTGAAGCCTTCTCCTCACAGTTCTCATTCTATTTGAAAATGTATAGTAATTAAGGAAAAAGTTTTCCCATTTAATTGATTTGCCCCACATGGAAGCAAAATTCTTTCCTGTTATTAAATGTTAATTGCGAGTATTACTTCTACAGCTCTATTTGGGGGGTATATTGCACCTGTTACACATAGCTACGTATATGCACTTTTTCCTAGCAATAGCAAAATCTCAGGAAGTGCTTCTCTCAGCTTGCTTTTGTATCATCTGGGACTCATCAATATCATAAGGACTGTTGTTTACCAAGTGTGAAAAAAAAAAAAGAAAAAAAAATTATTGCCACTTATAACACATGCCACTGTGCAAAGACTTGCTGACCTTGTTGGAAGAATCAGGACGATTGAGACTTGTCTAGTTTATAAGGAATCATCCTCTAGGCATGGAGCCAATGTGGGTGGAACCACAGTGGTTCTGTTCACACATTCAGCTACTGCAGCATGTCTCTACCTCTAGGCCTTTATATATCCTGTTTTGAACATGGATGGAATTCTGCTATTTCATCGGACTCAGGCAGGCTCCCAGTCACTCTCAAAACTTGCAGGCCTCCTCAGATCTGGAAATCACAAAGGATAACCTCCCAAGGCCTGGAGTGGCAGCCAATTAACATAACTCTAACCTGAAAAGCCAAAAGGCAAACATAGAATAGTTCACATACATCTTATCATCATTTACCTGGTTCTATTTAGGCATTACGTGATGAGTTGAGTATTTCTTAGAGTCACATAAGATACCTTTCACGACTTCCAATAGGATTGCCTTGCTGTCAGAGTAATTCTTGGCCCTAGCCTTCCATCGTTTCAGCAGTCTTCCACGTCTAGGCCCAGTGTTTGTCTCGCTAGTATATTGCACTGTTGCATGATAGCTGAAAATGCTCCCCAAACCTACCTCCTGCTGTTCATATTGCTCTCAGCAAACAGTTGGACTTCACCTTCATTTCACACTGCTACCAAATGTCATCTGCTCTTGTGGTACCAGAATTTTGCTGGCTTAATTTGAATCTTTACCGACACAGACAACTTTAACGTAACCTTCTTCTTTTAGACAAGGAGAAACACTGATCCACATAGAGAAAAATTAGGGATATAAAATGTTCATGAAACCCAGCATAAACATTGTCCCAGTTGATCACACATTATAGTATATCACCAAATGTTGCAGTTCATACAACAGATGTAAAGTCATTTGTGTAGTTTTGCTATTCCTCTCAAAGCAGGTATGCTCACAAGAGTGACGGTACCTCTGCTATATTAAAGCAGAAGTATCAGCTGGTTTTTAGCCGAGGACTATAGAGCTCTCTGCCTGCAGGGCAGGTAGAAACCTGTGCTCACTCTAAGCTTAGCATTTCCTGCCTTTAAGCTTTAGGAATTAAGCTCCACAACTTTGAAGGCGGAAGAGAAAATTCCTTGTTTTAGCCCAGCTTTGAAAAGTCTTCCTATCAAGCTTCCTTTTGTAGGTTCTAAGCATAATGCAACCTTACATTTTCCTGTTAGATTCCTCTTTGGAATTAACTGATTGTTGAAATGTATCAGACAATTATTATGCATATGAAAATACCTTGAAATGGATAATTTAAGCAGATTTTAATAACATTTTAACAGATGAATTAATCGCTTTTATTTGAAAAGAGATCTGTGCATCACCATCAGCTTCTCAGTTCCTACTTCAGTAGTATCGGTGTAAGCCACGTTAGATTATTTACAGCACAAGATAGAAAAGAATGATGAAAATATGGTGTTAGTACATAAAATTTTCCTTATCCTATACAAAGCTCAGTTTTGGTTGCCCGCTAAAAAAAATGGAAGCAATTAAGAACACCAAGGATTGAGACAAATTATTAAAAACATTACAAAATGGATAGCATAGACATCAATGCTGATGTTCACCATGCATAGCATAGACTGTGGTCATTTATGAGAAACATGACAGCAGTATGCATACATTTTTAGAAAATGAAATCAAGACATTTAGAAGTCTTGAAGCTTGAACCAGTGTTACAGTTTGTTATCAATGCAAACAGTTATGAATATGAACTCTTGTACAGCAATTTCCTCTTCTCCTTGCACCTTTAATTTAGTTATGCAAAGGAGCTCTAGAAATGCTCCGTATGCTACCATCTTCATGCTATATTTATGCATAAGAAGCAGAGAAACGCAAACAAAGGCAATCCTATCAGTGATTTCACCCTCTTTCAGGCAAATTTCATAATTAATCTCCACACTCCTTCCCCTCTCTTTCCCCTTTTCTGTTCAGTTCCTCGGATCAGCAGTATTACATCACCTCCATCTTCTACTTTCTGGCCCCTTGGCGTTGCCTCACCAATCATTGATCCCACTATACTGTAAAGCCAGTGGATGCCTGCAAAACACAATCAGAAGTTTCTTTGCCACATCACTTAATTCCCAGGGTTTTTCTAAATGTTCTGCTACCTGTCGTTTATTTGGCTACAACTCCAGAATTTCTTTTCCCTCTCCCTCTTTTTCACCCTGTCCAATACAGTCAACTGTACTCAAACTCTTCATCTAAATGTTTGAAGGACCAGGTGCCCTTGAGAGTAGGCCATCGCTAAAATTTCCAAGCCACAGCTTAAGATAAAGAATTTCTTTCTATTCTGTTTTTCACATTGAAAAACTACCGTTACATCTATCAATTTTAACCATCTAAACCTCACAGAGCTTTCATTTACAACTTGTCATTTATAACTCCAGTATTCCAAGATATCTTACTTCTCCTTCCCCTTCCAAAACAACCAAATAAGTCAGAGGTTTTTTTCTGCATAAAATATAGCAGAGGCTGTTTTCCAGGTGCTCCCCTATCATTTTGCTTTGCCTCTTTAAACTTTACTCCTTCCATGAAGGAAAACAGTAAAAAACTGATTGATTTACTTTTCAACCAGAAAAGGTTTCATTCTTTTGTTTTCCAAACAGCTTCTCCTAGTCATCCAGCTCATCATTTAGACTTTCTTTTTCACGGAGCTCCTAATTACCTAATTGCCAGAGAAGGTTTGTTGGAAAGAAACACTAACACTATGCCTATGCATTTTCATGGCATTAAATTAAATAATTTTGTCACTTCCTGCCTTGACATACACTTTACCTCAGCTGTGGAGGATATAGTAGAATATAAGCACAGAAGTTAAAGCCTAAAAATCTGAAGAAAGGACTGAGCACTTCTGAACTGAATGCTCAGATGCTCAGATAGTTGTAGAGAAATTAGTTTTAACAAGTTCTGTCTACATTTACTGCGTGTCAATAAATTCATTGCGTATTTATGTCAGAATGCTGCCTAACACTCGCTAGCAGTCACTATCAGGAAATACAATAACCTGTGTTGAGAGTGACAGGAAAAGTAAGCCATTTTTTCTCTGACAAACTAAATCAATACTTTATTTGATGAAAGTGATGCATGCCTTCCTTCTTACTTCTGATTTAAAATATAAGCCATACGCTTGAGGACACAGCTATGGAGTTCGGAAGAGCACCAGACACCAGATTGCTTCTCTACTTCTATGGATCTTCTTGGATCCAGATTCTCCTGTATCTGTAAGCAGTAAATACGTTTGTAAGCTTCAGCACTGTTCTTTATTAATAATCTGTTGAGCAACATCTTGTCCATGCTGGAAGACATACTATATACAGAAATCTAATTTTCTAAATGTCTCTGACTTTCTTCAGCTGTTCTTTACAGACACTTAAATATGTCCTTCCTTTTTTCTCCCTCAGCATCCTATTGAGGCCCCTGTTAGCAAAATGCTCTTTTTCTGTACCCTGTACACATCAGGTCCTGAATTTGTCCCTTTGGCTCTTCTAGCAAATTCATATTCTGTCTGTAATAGTTGGTGATCTTGAAAGATTTCCAGTTCTAAGTATAAGTGGGAGTAGCGGAGCTCCTTCTAAAATGACACAAAGGTTACTTGGTAATCACATACCAGTCATTTGTCTTCCAAGGCTCTAATCAGAATGAGATGCATAAAAGGTCAGCATTTGATCTTCTTTATTGATCTGATCAAACACTGAAGAAAAAGAGTGTACTCCTTCTGAAGTTGATAGGACTTAAGCTCAGATTAACTCTGTGCTTATGGACTCCAATTCATGAGACTTTCCAATACTTCATTTGTAAGCCAAACTGTGGAGCATACCTTTACTCTGATGTCAGTCTACTTGCCACGTCAGTTAACTAGAGTCAGAAAAATTGGGGCAGTGATCTTGAACCGATTTAATATCAGCGTAATGAATTTCGTATGCTGGAACACAAAAATGTCAAGGAGTCTGTTTTTTAAGGACCCCCATAGCAGAAGTGAAGAAGGCCAGTGACAAAATTTATGATGTGACCACCTGATTCCAACATGTGATACTGATGTTAAAAAGAAAACTGACAAGAAAGGTGACATCCCAGACAGGCAAACGCCTTTAATTCTCTGATCTCTGCTAGTGGAAACCACAAAGGAAACCAGGACTGAAGCATTTCTTGAGGTAACTGGCATTTGAACCCTGAGGGCATCTGAAAGTTTGGAGCATACAAAGTCTGTATGAGTGACTTTTCATCTATTTTCTCCATTTAAAGTGTGAATCATTTCATCTAGAACTTTGGCTTGACCTTCTGTTCAGTAGGAATGATCAGTGATACGCACGCACATATTGAATGTTTTGAATAAATCATACAAATTTACTGCTAATGCATTTCATTACAAAGTAGACACTTCTCTATGGTTAGCGATAAACGAAACATCAGTCCCCTGCACTTTTCAACAGTCTCTGCTCTCCATCCCTTTACCTAAATACAGTTACCACCTTACTAATTTCGCTAGTCTATATTTTATCATAGCTGACATAGAGCTAACAACAAAAGAACCAAAATAGTTCTTTTTCATCTGATCTTTCATTGTCCTCAATTCACTGTCCTTTTCATCAAGTTTGGGCAATTCAGTAGTCAAGGCACGATCAGAAAAGCAACAGAATACGGTCTTCATCTTCTGTATATTTTTTCTAGTGTTACATCTTTTCTTAATCATAAAGCATTATATATAAAAACAAATACTTAAAATGATCTTGTCTTGCAAATTTGGGAATAAATTTTACCATTAAATTTCTTTGTATGAGATATTCCCAACTATAAGACTGATCTTCTCACACTGTTTTTTAATCAACATAATTTAACTGTGTGCATACTGCAATTACTCCTCTTTGTCTTTAGAATGAAAGAACAGAACTGAGAGAATCAGTCTTTGTTTATATCCAAATACAAAGAAAACCAAAGTAGGAAAAAAAAAAAAAAAAGAAGAAGCAGTTCAGTAAATTAAATCACTAAGGCCTATGGCCACTTCTTCTCATACATGAATGGAAAAATTTCAAAAGGGTTCTCATTTCTATTTAAGTCCTTCACAAAGTCACTAGAATGACTGGTCTTCACAAGACCTCCAAACTGTTTCTAATGATAAAGCTGTAGAGCCTACAACAATAGATTGAGGGGGATAAAATTCTCAAAGTGCTTAAGTGTTTATTTGCCATGTGACTGAATTGGCTCCATAATTCATGAAAATGGAAGGGGAATGACTAATAGTACTATCAACTGCTCACAGTGTGTTAAGGATATACTTCAGCAACTGCTCCTTTAACCACTCTGACTGTTACTCTCTCCTGCATTTGTCTAGGGATATGATTATCCAGCAGTTGGTTCATATCTTCCTCAAAATAGGGAGGTACAAAAAAGGCAGGTGTGGAAACAAGACACAGAACAACATACAAAAATCTTATGTGGAAAACTCTTCCCTGTTGTCGATCTACTTGTGTTCTTTAAGAACAGTTTGCAATAACTTCATAACTTCTAGCAGTTGGTATGGTTATGTTTCGAATCGCGACTGACATTACTACTATCTTTTTCTTTTTCTTTTCTTTTTTTTTTTTTTTTTTTTTAAAATTATTACTGTTCTAAATTCTTCACTTGTCTCTGTGGAGCTAAGAAGGGTTTCTTTTATTTTAGGCTGGTTCTGCAGGTCTGTTTTGGAAAAGCCCAGAGAGCTGTCAATAACAGACGATCTACTCAGCAACAAAAAAATTCCTAGGACAGCAAATAGTATGCATGAATCGTTGATCTCTGGAGCATTGCTGGCAAGAGTCCAACAAATTAAGCTTTCATAGTCCTCGTTCTTAGTTGTAAATATTTTACTGTGATAGCAGAAGTTCATTAGATTAGTACTACTAGTAACAGCACCTAAGACTAGAGAACCGCTTTTCGTTTTAAAATCTCGGCAGCACTCAACCTCTAAAACACCTTGAGTACAGCAGTCAGATCCAAAACAAGAGGACTGAAACCAAAGTTCCCATCTGTTGCTTTCTGGACTTGGAATGCCTATATCTCGATGGTGAGTATAAGCCCACTAGTACATAATCTCTACAGCTCTTATATAACAAAGCATCACAACAATTTAGATTGCAAATGATGCCTTCCTTTGTAATTTCTTCTCTTTTTTTTTTTCTTTTTTAAATCAGACTAGCAAACAAGTAATCAAAAGACTTGATACATTTTACTGTTGACATAATTGTCAACTTAGGTGGATCCATTTTGCTTCAAAGTTTCTAATTCTTTGCTCACGCTGAACATTTTCTTCAGGGATTATGGAAAAGCTTTAACAGAGGGAAAAAAAAAATCTCTTCATTTCAGATAGAGAGCTAAAATCGCATAGGATGCAGGTACTCTGATTAGTCCAGAAGTATGCAGCAGGTCACTGAAAATATCCCTGTGAAAGGGAAGTAAAGCAGTGGTAGCGTGTACAGAGTTGCAGTGGTATTCTGGGTCATCTTCCTACAGGAAGAAATTAAAGTTATGGAGCCAAACCAGGGTAGTTACTGCTAATCATTTACAAATTTCCAATAAATACAGTTCACAACTTGCAATAAGCAGTTGAAGCTGAAAAGTAGTTTTTCCTAGCTCTGTCTCCTTCCTTTTTTTGCTAACTCTTGTGTCAGGAGACTGCTGAGTGGGTGCAAAAGCTCAATGTTACTGCAGTCTTCAGTGACCAAGGTGAGAAACTGGAGTGAAGAAGGGAAGGCTTTCAGCCTTTCTTTGTTAATCATCATAAAGCATTATCGTGATGCCCTTTTTCATAGTCAAACTGCAGATTTGAAAGAAAAAGGTCAAACTTTCAAGCTCACAGCCGTTTGGGAAGGAGGTTGCTTTAATGTTTATGACAGCGCTTGAACATGAGAGATCATAAAATGGGGTGGTTCCAGTTCAGAAATAGGCACTGTGCAAAAGCATTTGTTTTAATGCACCCTTGACCATAGAGGATCAGCAAGTTCAAAATTTAGTCACAGGTCTGAGCTTTTGACAGGTTAAATACAAATTGGATGAGTGCAATCTGCTGTAGATACAATATATACTATGAATGCAAAGAAAGTTGGGCTGCAGAACTTAATGCCAAAATATGTCTTGCCAGCTTTAGCATCCCTGTTTCTTACCGCATCCGTCCTCCATCCAGCTCCAAAGGAAACCTGGAGATTTATCTTTCCTGGTAGCCATGTTGAAAGAGCTTTGTTAACCAAGTAGCACATCCTCTGCAGATTTCTTGAATTAAAGGAGCAAAGAGTGTTATGCCATCAACGTACAGCAGCAGCCCAGCCTGCCTTTTCTTGCCCAAGGTAGCAAATCTTCTTCCCTTCTACAGTTTTCCCTCCATGTTAGTTTGGCTGTTGTCTTTGTTTCACATTATCTCCAGCCATTTTTTACCATGTGTTGATTCATTTTCTACATCAGCCTCAGCCACTGGAATTAAAAGATATGTCTGCTGCTATAGCTCTAGTGTATCTATCTGTGATCAGATATGGACAGCACCTGGCATTTTATAGCAGATTTGTTTCTACGACAGTCACGATTTCTGAGGCTACATTCACAACCTAAGCCAAGCTATTAAAGATCAACTATTTAAAAAGTGTATGTGAACCTGGCTAAGTTTAGTTGTAAAGACTACGCAAATTCTCAGGAGTCCCTGCTGTTTAACCAATGGAACAGGATAATCTCTGACAGACAGGCAACTTCAGGAAAGTAATTCCTTCTCCTGGCACAGTTGACATGTTCACTCATTCATCCCAGAAAACAAATTAATTCCTTCAGTAGATCTCAGTACAAAACCAAGCAGATAAAGAGAGATGCACATGTTTCTAATAAAAATGTGATGACTATCTATTTCCTCTGTGGTAACATGACTTGTTGCATTCTGACCAGTCATAACCTGAGGTCAGTAACTCAGCACCTCCGAAACAGCGTTGAGAAAGGAAGGTTGTTATTCTTTTTCTCTTCTGCTGTTCTTATTCATTGTTAGTATTCTTTAGTTTTTGGCAGCACATATTTACAGAGAGGGAAGCTACAAATACTCAGTGAAGGAGAATCCAAACTTCCAACTAGCTTTATTCAAAACAATTTTTACTGTATTCAAAAGCTGTTATTTCAGCTGGAAAAAAAAAAAAAAAAAAAAAAAGTTCAAACAAATACAAAACAAATATTATTCAATAAATTATCTATTGACCAATCTGCTTAAATGCTGCTCAGATGTATACAATGATTACTTACACAGGGAAGAAGAGGAGGGAAACTAAGAGATGGATCTGAGATAGATAGACAAACCTTGAAGCAAGGTCTTGCTTGGTTCCACCAAGTCTGCTGATCCTAAAAAGGTGACCTAAGGTTTCAGGAAATGAGCTAAAAGAGAGGCATTCCCATTGCAACAAACGCATATTAGCAAGGAGGTAAGGAGGAGGCAAATCAGAGGTGAGCTTCAATTTGTAAAAGCACCTTCAGGCTCTGGTCATCATTTCACCTTTCCCATACAGAAGGGGAAGAGAAAAAGGTGTTAGAACTGTATGTCTGAAGCACAGCCCCGCATCTGGCTGGGAAGGAATCAAACAGAGCCAGGACCCCAGAACAGTCAAATTCAGGGCAAACCTTTCAGCACTTGCTGTGGTGAAAGACATATATGGAGCCACAGCCACGACCTGATGTGAAGCACTGCCAGCCTCCAAGGCCTTAGCGCAGGCTGTCAGAAACAACAGCGACAGAACCTCTGTTAAGAGTTGTGGATCTGTGTTGACTACTTCTCTGGTTTCAGGTAAATGAATTTGCTGGTTCCATGTCAAGCTGCACTGACCAAAAGGTTTAAAGAGTTGTGTGCTGAATTAAACAGGGTTTTCATGAGCTGCACCCTCTCTGCAATGGCTCAGTAGGAGTCACTGCTTCTCTGTCCACTGCTTTTTCCAGAAATCATAATTTGACAACCAGAAGTTCCAGGCAAGATCCATTTTTATAGAAGAAAGCAAAAGCCTTAATACCGATAAAATTGTCTCTTCCTTCTCCCACTTAAGGCAGTTAGAGGATGTTAGCACCAGAATAGTTTCTGTGTATCACTGTTAGATGACGGGTAGCTTGGCAATGTGTGCATATTTGTTGACACACTTATCCACTCTGTAAGGCTCTTACAGGCTGTTCTGTATGATGTTAACATCAGCAAAAGCCTTCACATGTCAAAGCCTCATTTCCTTCAGGACAGGTTATACTGTGTTAACTCCTTTTAGTTCTCGTTATACTGACACTGATAAAGTCACAGACAGATGAATTTCTCAATTCCTTTTCCTTCCCCACCCCCCCCCTCCTTTTTTTTTTTTTTTTGGTCAGAATGTCCTTTATAAGTACAGTCAAATAATTTCCAGGGCTGAATCAATGCCTAAACAAAATACATATCCCTCCAGAGAACTGGAAAAAGTAGTTATTTATACTTCAGCTCTATGATGAGTTATTTTAAAGAATGGCTTCTGATTTTAGCTTTGAATTGAACAAGAGACAAAGACAGCTTCATTGTTTAGACAGCAATTATTTTGGGGTTTTTTTTTCAAAGCAAATTTGGATCACTGATTTCCTCTGCCATGGAAAAAATCAGCGTACCGTGAACTAAAACTCAGTTGGAGAGACACTTGTTTCAATTCCGTTCTATTAAGCAAAAAGGAAATAATATCAGTGTTCTTTGACTGTGTTTCATATGTAAGTTGTAGGCAAGCAAATAAATGAACACATTTTTTGCCTTTTTTACATATATGTTTGTTAGTCCGCTTGCTCTAATAACACATCATTAATTCACAACAATAACAAACTTTCTCAAATTTTTAGAATGCTTTTTCATTCATGTATTTCCCAGGATATCTGTGTAGAAGACATGGGGGTTGGAACTCAATGATCCTTGGGGTCCCTTCCAACTCAAGCTCCAAGCTATTCTGTGATTCTACAGTTCTACAAGGTAAATCAAATCCCAGCCTTCTGAAGGGAAACAGGATTTTTACCATCACCATCGATATTTAATCTGGTCCTTAAAACAAAAACAAAAACAAACAGTGGAGGATTCTTATCTATACCTCATATATTAAGGCTACCAGTAAGAAAAACTCCAATATATCATTCATTTAGCATAAGCACATTAAAGAACTGAGTCTGCTCTATAGGTTCCCTGCCATAGAGTCTGGAGTTCAGTTCCTGTATCCCTTGGCTAAAGCAAGCACTAAAATTATTCCTGTACTAAAATTGAAGTCATTCCTCCTCCTTTCATCATCAGGCTGCAGATGAGCTTTGCCCATCTGAAGGATGTGATTGTCACTTATCACTGTTTCCATTGTGACGATCAACATATATATATATATACTTACGGTCGTTTTCTGCCTTTTTGATTCTGTGATTTAAAAACAAACTTGCAGTGGGTTCTTCTGTTTAGAACACTAATGCAGAATAATGCTTTAATTTTGTCAAGCACTAGTAGATAAGCTTGTTGCTCCAACAAAATAATAATAATAATCTAAAATTCTCAAATGCTTCTACAGAATAGAGCCATAGAATCATAGAATTGCGCAGGTTGGAAAAGAACTTAAAGATCATCGAGTCCAACCGCAACCTAACAATACTACCCTAGCTCTAACAATCCTCCAATAAATCATGACCCTGAGCACCACATCCAAATGGTTTTTAAACACATCCAGGGATGGTGACTCAACCACCTCCCCGAGGAGCCTATTCCAGTGCTTAACAACCATTTCTGTAAAGAAGTTTTTCCTGATATCCAACCTAAACTTACCCTGGTGCAACTTGAGGTCACTTCCCCTCATCCTGTCACCTGTTACCAGTGAGAAGAGACCAGCACCGCTCTCACTGTAAGCACCTTTCAGGTACTGGAAGAGAGCAATAAGGTCTCCCCTCAGCCTCCTCTTCCTCAGACTAAACAGTTCCAGTTCCTCTAGTTGCTCCTTGTTAGGGCATATTCTCCAAGCCCTTCACAAGCCTTGTTGCCCTTCTTTGGACCTGCTCCGCCACCTCCGTGCCCTTCCTGTACTGAAGTGCCCAAAACCAAACACAGTACTTGAGGTGAGGCCTCACCAATGCCAAGTACAGGGGCAGGATTACTTCCCTAGTCCTGCTCATTACACCATTCCTGACACAAGCAAGGATGCCATTGGCCTTCTTGGCCACCTGGGCACACTGCTGGCTCATATTCAGCCAACTGTCCATCAGTACACCAAAGTCCCTTTCCATCAGGCATCTTTCTATCCACTCCTCCCCAAGTCTGTAGGGTTGCCTGGGGTTGTTGTGACCAAAATGCAGACCTGACACTTGGCCTTATTGAAACTCATACAGTTAACTTTGGCCCATCAATCCAGTCTATCCAGGTCCCTCTGTAGTGCTTTTCTCCCCTCTGGCAGATCAACGCTCCCTCCCACCTTGGTGCTGTCTGCAGGCTTACTGAGGGTGCACTCAATCCCCTCATCAAATCATGAGTAAAGATGTTAAATAGAAGCAGCCCCAGTACCGAGCCCATAAGTTCAGTACAGCTAGGTGCAGTGAAAGTACAAAAAACTTACATGAAAGCACAACTACTTTTGCAAGACATCCTACTAAGGACACAGATCATTTGTGAATAAATTATTGTCATATCCGATTACACATGTACAGAATAGAAAGCTAAAGTGACTGTACCGCTGTTTCATTAAAGTATAGCAAGTTTCCACAGTCTAGTTCATGAAGTCAGTAAGAATACACAGTAAATCCTGTATAGAATATAGTATTCAGCCTTTTTCTGTATCAAAGCTATCCAGAAATAGTACTTTAGATACATTTTATTCCCGCTTCCTGGATATCCATCTGTCATTTCAAATACTAAATACTTAGCAGTCATATGTATATGTTTTGCTTTGTTGTGGTTTTTTTTCCTAAAAACAAATGTCAGATTTTTGACAGCTACAAGAATCACCACATTTTGAAAGCAGTCAGCACTTACCTTTACTTCTTGAGCTCTCTTGATTCTTTTCCTGCTGCAATTAAAATTCAAAATAAAAATAAATTTATTGTTTTAAGTAATAGTTACAACCTAAATCGTATACATGCAGATTCAGAATAACTTACAATCTAGTTCATTCTCCTTCCTGTTCCAAGATATCAGCTATACTGTGGAAAGACTACTATACTGCCTGTTTTTAAAATTTCCTAGTATTTTTGACAATGACAGCAATTGAGCACTGGAACACATTACCCAGAGAGGTCATACAGTCACTGCCACATCACATCCGTCTTGGGAGAAACACAGAATTCTGCTGGCAAGAAGAACCTTTACAAAACCTTACAAACTTACAATTTTATGTAACAGTGTACCAGGTAATCTTCCCTCTAGTACAGTGACCACAATAAACAAAATTTGCCACATGTTCAGTGTTAGAAATACACATTTTGCATTGTCTTCAGTTACATAAGAAAAAACTACATGAACTGACTCAAGGCAACAATCTCTCCCCAAAATTTCAAATTCTAATTTTTCACAATAGCTGCTCAGAAGTTATTCTCCATTTTGTGTACTGCAAAGTGTTCTTCAAAAATATTTTCTTTTTTATGAATTCATATCAGGAAAATGGTGCTGGGAATAGACTAAAACACTGCTAAAAGTCTTTTTCTATTAGAAGATATATTCATTTTATATATTTGAATAGAAAAAGGAGATACTCATTTTTGCTATTACTGCAACTTTAACAACATATAAACTACTTGAAACAAAGTAAATGCATCAATTATAATCCAGGCCTGGTTGCCTTATATTCAATCTATAAACTCCCAAGATTTATTATTACAGTGTAGGCATCAGCTTCACCGCATCTTAAGCACGTCCAGATTGTACATGAAAAGCTATAGAAAGACCACATTGATATGTATGTCCTTCTGGACTGCACAATTCCTTTTCTGAATACGTTTTTGTTATTACTAAGCAAATACTAATTATTTACTTTTTACAAATTACCTACCTTTGTCCAGTTGATACAGAAGAATATAAACTGAAACTAATTCTTTGCATTCGCATAGTTTTAAAATCTGTTGAGGAGATTGCAAACCATTCAAAAACAATAAAACTGTAATCAAAAATACAAGAGTATTTTATAATTCACAGGGACATAGAAATGCGTAACCACCATTAAACTGAACAACGAGGCAATCTGATTTCCTTTTGTAAAACAACATGGCAATGTTCCTTTCAACCCAATCCTGCAAATCTACATCATCACGTGTTTTTCTTTTTCTCCTGTTGTTTCCAAACAACCAATGGGTCAAAACCTGAACCTATCTGGAAAGTACATGTAAAGCATTTCCACAAATGTGCCTAATGTTTTCTGAATACAGTTAATGGTATTTCCTGAAAAACATGATTAAGGCCTAAATTTCCAAGTCAATCTAAAGCACTGATTTTCATGTCATTCCAGGTTTAGCACTGCTTAACTCCTGTGACATTTTCTTTTAATCTCTGGTCAGGATTTGGTTAAAATGATCTAGCCAGTGCTTCCTGTTTGTCTTCACAAAGGAGAATATTTTCCTTTTCATTTTCTCTCTCTTTAGAGGTCAGAGAGTGAAGTTCAGATTTTCTTCTAACAAGCCGGTGAAACTCAGAGAAGTCTTATTCTTGTTCAGCAAGATGGAGTCATTAAAAAAGAAAAAAAATGTGGCAAGAAGTCAGAGCTGAGTTACATTAGCCTTCAGATGCTGCAGTTTGTAGGTTTGGAGAACACTTTGTCACTCCATGAGCCTGCACAAATTGCTAGCACTACAATAGGAGCATGGTTGCGGAATTCAACAAGTTCTTCTATGATGCAGGGCAAGGCATCTTGAAGCCCTAGTTGGGAGTGGTTTACCACATGAGATGTACAGGGTTTTGACCTGTGATTTAGTCTGGACAAGGCTATGTAATGGGTTTGCAACATCTTGTCAGAAAGGAGTGTAAAGAAGTAGTTTGATGCAGTCAGCTCGAAACCAGCATGTGAGAGTTTGATTCCTTCCTTTCTCATACTCGGATTGAGGCAAGTTCTTCCAAGGCACGATATGGTTGAGGGCGACCAAGAATTCATTTGATCTTGCTGACAGATAGTTCCAGTTGTGATAATTTTCATATTGCTGAGAAAGCTTTTCAGACAATAAATATTAGCATGATCACAGCTGTTGTTGAGATTAAGGAGCTCACAGAGCACAGTGGGTTTCATAGTGAATAGGCATCTAGGTAGTCCGAGTACTGTTGGGCCATGCTAGCGAAACCTAAGACGTGGGGGAAGAAGGTTAGGTTGACTCTTGCAAATATTACTCAGAAGTATGCTCAGAAGTTCATGAGGGGCAGAGGCTGGCTAAGAGGGGGAATTGGTGGGTAAATCCTACTAGAATTGCAAACACCATCCCCATTAAGAAGACATAGTGGAAGCTGGCAACTACGTAGTATTGAATGCAGAGGGCAACATCTAGGAATGTGTTGGTGAGGATGATTCCCGTTAGTCCTCCAGTGGTGAATAGGAAGATGAATCCTAGGGCTCATAGCACAGGGAGGCCTCATTGGGTCGTTCCCCCATGCAGGGTGCCTAGTTAGCTCAAGATTTTGATGCTGATTGGGCTAGCAACGATTATAGAAGCTGATGTGAAGTAAGCTCAGGAGCGTACATCTATTCCGACTGTGAATACGTGGTGAGCTCATACAATGAAGCCTAGTCATCCAATGGATAGCATTGCTCACACCATTCGTACATATTCAAATGGGGTTTTTTTGTTGTTTTTTTATTTTTTTCCTTGAGTAGTGCACTACTATGTGGGAGATAATTCTGAAGCCCAGAAGGATAAGGATGTAGACTTCAGGATGGCCAAAGAAACAGAAGAAGTGTCGGTATAGGATGAGGTCTTCTCCTCTGGCTGGGTCAAAGAACATTGCATTAAGGTTTCAGTTGGCAAATGGTATTGCGATATCCATGGTGAGGACTGGTTGAGAGAGGAATAGTAAAATGACAGTGATGAGGATGAATCACGTGAATGGGGGTGTTTGGTATTGTGAGAGCACAGGGTTTTATATTGATAACTTAGGGATGCAGTCTATAGCACCTAGGACAGAGGACATGCCTGTCAGGTGAAGGGAAAAAACAGCAAGGTCTACAGATGTGCTGGCATGAGCAAGGCTACTGGCTAAAGGTGGATCAACAGTTGGTCCCGTACCAACTCCGGTCTCTACAGTAAAGGAGGCTAGCAGGAGTAGGATGGAAGGTGTGAGAAGTTGGAAGCACACTAGCAGAGGCCAGTTTGGGTTTGAGCCTCCCCGAAAAGTTGGAAGTTTACAGCGAGGAAGACGTCAAGCATTCAAGAAAGTCACTACTAGCTTTCATCCAGCGACCACCAGAGACCCTCCCCACATTTCAGAACACATGCTCAGAGGGGCAGGACAATATGTTAACTAAGTCTCAGAAACCCAGTGCATATGTAACCAATTTCTTGGAATGTAATGAATATGTGTACATTATGCCTTTAAATACGTATTTGTTGTTTCCCCCAGTGTTTGGTGGGGCAATCCCCCGTACAACCAGCTCTGTAAGAAAGGGAATACATTCTTGACATAACCCACTGATGTGTCAAGTCACTCTGTTGGGTTTCTTGGCTTCAGTGAGCTTACTTAAAAAGAACTGCAGTTATGACCAGATATCATGAAAGTGATTACACGTGTATGTATTGCAGACCTTCCTATCTTACCCTATAGTACTGCATATGGCTGCACAACAGGCAGAAAACTCAAAGGCTCCTACTTCTGTATGGATCACATGCAGCGCAGCCATCCAGCTGCTGCTTCTCCTCCTCCTTGCCACGTGCCCATCACTCCTGCAGCCGCCTGCTTTCTCCATGAGCCCCAGGTGCCAAGTTCATCTCAGAGCATCACACACACTGACTGATCAGCACTCACAGAGCTGGCTGGCTGTCACATCTCTCAGCTGAACAACGCTGCTGGAACCACCACATTGTTGGCACCAATCTAGATCTCATTCTTCTATCCAGCTACCAGTTGATGGCAGCATGTAGACATTCGGTATCTTTGAAGCCCATTAATATGGCGACAGTTTGAAAAATAATAGTGAGAAACTGACAGCCGTGCAGCACACAAGCCTCATTGCTTAAGGAGCAACGCTGATGCTGGGGAGTTCACTTTTTCATTGGGGAAACTCTAGGAAATGATACAAAACTCCAAAGTGTGACACAACAAAGAAAAGAGAAGTGATTACAGACATTCCCAAATGTCTAAAGTTTAACTAAAACAAAGAGCAGAGCTGAAAACATCAGAAACATTGATATGATACAGGAATAGAAGTGCTGTGAACCAAGGTAAGAAATGATGCTTTAGTGGCATAAAACTAGCAAATGGAACTCAAGTGAAAAATGGAAATTAATGTGAAAAAAGTAGAGCAGCAACTGCATCCCTGTAATAAAATGAAAGTGCATAGAATTAAGGTATTGTCTCCTGTGTAATTGTACATCCTCACCATACGATCATGCATCCTAACAAATGTGATTATTGGTGACTTGAGCGATAGGTATTTGTTCAATTCTGCACTGGTCCAGTGAGTGTGAGTGCTAGAATCAGCAAAATTAAGAAGATGCAATAAAATGAAATGAATTTCAAAGAATAAATGGATACCAGAATTACCATGCCTAGCATTCTGCTAAATACTACGGAAGCGTATCCTGCATTGCATTATCTTTCTGTAACTGCAATTCCCTATCTGCATTAAAACAAAATACTCTGAACTAGGGACATAATATGCAACTGTAGGCTGGAATTTTTTTCTAATCATGGTGACTGCCCACGATTAAGGTGGACAAATCAGATATTTATGGGACAAAACAAAAGGGAGTCTTTCCACTTCACAATGGGTAGGAAGACAGAAAAACAGGGAAAAGAGATAAATTGAAGTGCCCTTAGAAGTATCAAGAACACTGAATATTTTTACGCTCTTTTGAAGCAGTGCCAAGATTTCAGCAGGGAACTCTCTGGCTGCATCAGCCAGTGTTTCAGAAAGAAAATGGGTCAGGCAGTAAAAGGTCGTTCTTCAAGTGTCTTTTATGTCCCTGTACTAACGATTTAAAGATTATTAAGGGTTTTGTGAAGGCAGAAGATTTTTTCTCCTCAACATCACTGTTTCAAACATGAAAGATTTTCATTCTGAATCAAAGAAGTAAACAAGGAAACGCGTGTTCCTGTTAAGATCAAAACTCTTCCAGAAGCAGTTGTCAAGCCTAGAGCCACCATCTTCTCATCACACATCTTAATTCTAAACATATTTTTGATGGAACCTTCAAGAATAAATAACAAGGCTTCCTCACTGCCAAAGCAATTACTCTTTGGGTTGCTGCTAATACCTTCATAGAGAAGAAACTGTGTTAAGTTTGAAACCAGCCGTCTTTTGAGTCACTGTTACAGTGCTTCAAAATGCACTCTGTGCTACATTGTAGCTGTAGCACTCAAGTTCCTTTTTTCAAGTTTTCTACCCACAAGCGTGATTTGTTTTATCTAGAAGTTTTTGCCTTCCCCACTATTTAACACACAGACACAGCTGAACAGTTCCCTCACCTTCTTCTTTAGTCCTGCTGTGTAAAAGAAGCCAAAGACTGAGGGTTATCGTATTGAAAGTACAACCTGGATTCATTAAATCGGGTAGAGCAAGGATTGGCCAATCTAACCCGTAAAGTGAGAGTTTTGTTTGTTCACCCGCAGAGCTAGTGAAATCAGTGGTAGGATCTAGAAGAAAAAGAGGAGATGGGCAGGAAAATTATTCACTGTGTAAACTACATTAATGCTAGCACAATGAGGAATTCAAAGCCCATCTCAACCCTCGGAAGTCGGGAAATGCAAATGTATGGTTCCCACAGCCACCGTAACTCACCGTCATGCACACATGCATTATTTTATATTGCATCTCGTTACTCCTGTTGTTCCGTAAAGTGCTACTTTGAAATCCTGAACAAGAGTATGTAAGGCCAACGAGAAAAATCCTTCAGTGGATTTACACAGTCACATACCCAAGCCTGTCCAGTCTCTGTGAGAAAGCAGAAATTAAATGTAAAACCCAGATTCATTTTGTCGGAACTCAACTACACTTTAAATGATAGCACACCTAACGTGCATAACAGTCAGTCAATGTCAGTGCTCCATGCAGCTGAAAAAAACACCCTAATTTTTGAAATGTATTAAGCTGGACACGAGTAACACAGTTGGCAAGGTATGGAAAGACAAGCTCTTAAACTTCTCTGTGTTGATATGTCACAAAAGTGAAAGAACTGCAGTTTTCCACCACAAGAAGAAAGCGAGCACAGAAAATCAAGAGAACCATCTTGGACAGGGTAGGAGGGGATACCAAAGAGGGAAGTCGTCTGAAACATTAGAGCCATCCTTACATCTACAGGCCCACATAGCTTCAGCAGCCTGAAAAGAGAACTGCTGTCAACTGGGCTAAGTTGATTGCACCTTCTTAAGCAAGAAAAATGGTTTGGTGAGTTTTATGGTACATAACCTATTTGCTTCTTTGCATTTTAAATTCCAGCAAGTTGTGAATAAATTCAGGATACAGCTTAGATTCCTAGCAATGGCCAGATAATATTGCAAAGTTACACCATGCCAATTTTTATTTTGTTGGAAATATCCAAATAATTTTGTCAGGACGGTATCTCTCATAAAAGCAGATTTTGCAATGGCAGGCATCCCACAAGCAGGAAAGCGTGCTTGTGGACATGATATGACAGCTTTTGTAACTTGTTTCCCCCTCCCCCACCCCTTGCCTCCCGTTTCTCCACTGGCTGGGTACTCCAGGTTCACAATCTTATCAAAAGGTTTACATTTGTTAATTACTTGTTAATTTGTGTGTTATCTGGTGTCAGTCAGTAGCAGTCTTGTTGTCTCCAAGATGTCTCAGTACTCTTCTCACTGATATGGTGATTTTCTTCAGAGTCTTTTTTAGACAAAGAATATGGAGGGGGTGCCAGATCTTCCTCAGTACCTTCTTCAGGTAATCCCTAAGGCATGACAATCCCTAAGGAATTGTCCTTTTAATTTGTGCAGGATATTCTTGTAATGTGTGTGACATATATTTTCATGCTGGCTATACATAAGTTGTTACTAACTTATTTATATGTATGCTGTTAATTGTTTAACTTCTCCTCCTTTAATTCTCTGTCACCCAGGTCCTGTCTGTCCAGCACCAAAAGCTCGTAGTTTTCCAACATCAAGGGGTTTCTGATTTGTAAAGATATCTATTACTTGCCTTTAACTGAAGGCCCAGAAGTTTTTCAGATGGCTGGACAAACAGGAACTTCAGTCTTTGTGTTTATAACTTACTCCATCTACCTAATCTCTGTGGATATAAATATATATATATATTTGTATGTATGTATATATTACTTTACTTATATACTGAGTATGTATTGTTGGGGAAGGTTTATCTAGAGGACGAGCAATGAAAACTGTCAGAGAACCTCGATAAAGTAGAAAGACCCCTGAAAAGAACTATTAATTGTGATAAAGGACCCAAATGTTAGCCGAGGCCATGAAATTAACAAAATTCTTATCTTGTTCTGATGCAGAAACAACATTCAATTCCCACGATTTCCTCCCTTTTCATCTCATGACTGGTTTCCAGATGGCACTGACTTATATTAACACCCTTCACAACCCGCTGACCTGAAGAGCTTCCTTATAAATGTACTTGTTACCTGCCAAACATTGAATCTGTCCACACATGAAGTCATCCACAGAAGAGAAAAGGATTAATGTGAGCAGCTGATACTGTTTTTGAGATGCTTTTTAAGTATGCTTTAACATACCAAGAATATCTAATAAGAATAAGGCTAATCTTGCGTTAGATCTGGTATAGCCACAAGCATTTAAAATTGTGGTTCTCATGCTGTCATAGAAATACTGCAAATATCAGGACTTTTTGCTAGATTACATGCATTTCTCAACATGTTCCTCTTAGGTCTGCTATGGATTCAAGGACTGTCTCCAGAGAGAGGAGGCATTTCTTCCTGACGGTGCATTCTACAGCAGTATTTGGTAGTGCTCTGCATGGAAGCCATGCAGCAGAAACGTGGCTGGAGATTATCATAACCCAGGAAGAACATCTTCAGACTTCTGCCTAGAATATTGACATCACAACAAAAAAGATTTTCTTTGAAGGGTTCTCTCCACTTGCAAAATGCAGTATCTCCAGAGTTACCAGGTCTTTTTATATTACATACTTTTTAGTACTCCCATTCCTTTTACTGAGGAACCTCTGGTCTTCCCCTGTTGTTTTCAGGAGTGCATTTTTAGCTGTTGTTGTTACAATACAGGCCAGGAAAACTTCTCTCTTCAAATTTCAATAACAGAATGCAAGTTTAACAAACCTGATATTTGCAATTCATAATTTGGGCATTCAATTTGTGAGCCTGGAGCTCCTGCACTGGTAACAGTCAACAACATTACAAAACGCTAATACCTTACCATACCCGCATCAGTGCTTAGAAAAGACAATGACGCTTTTCAAATGGTGCTTGTGGGTGTGAAAAGAGACTGACCTGCCCCGGCATTCAAAACCGGGACAGAGAATGCAGAAGGCCTCCTGACAAATAACACAGGAGTAATTTGCTATTAGCGAGCAGCTTGCTCTCTAGCAGACCCCTCTACAATAGCTTTGGTCCCAAATCAATCTCCCTTGGAAAACCCTAAAATAAAAAATGGGACTTTTACCCTCAGCTGTACATGTCTGCGATGACCAACATTTTGTGAGCCATCTCTGCTTCTGTCCTCTAATCTCCAGCTTTCCATACCCAACTGGTAGATGAAACAGCCAGGTCCTGGGTCTTCACGACCTTCAGACAACCTGACCTATCTCCAAACTCCTGACATTTTCCTAGTGGCAAAAAGAGTTCTTTCCTTGGATAATCGCAGAAGAATGGAGAGGAGTGCTTCACTCTGACTCATCTAAAACATCATTTCTTCCAATGTAAGGAAAATGTAAAATCAATAACATCCCAAGTGACGTAAGGCAAAGTCATGAACTATGGGTTGGAGAGGGAGGGGAGTTTGGGGGAAAAGGAAAAAAAAAACCAAGCAAAAAATGCATGAGAGACAGTTTTAAAATATACAGATATGGCAGATGAGTTCAAATTTATGTACAACATTAGGAGCCTACACCCATAACTTGGTATTGGAAAAAACAACCTTCTTTCTTTTCTGGAAATGGTGCTTGCCTAGAATTATTTAAAGAGTGAGGGAATTGCGTGTATCAAGTGTCTCTGAAAATCAGCTGTGGCAATTCATCCATAGTCATCTACAGAGAGTATATTTTAGAGTCCAAGTTCAAAAACTTCAAGGAAGTCTGACAGCATATCACAGAGTGAGCAAGTGGCAGAGCTGGACATGTTTCTGGCATCAGAGTTATTGAAGTCTCCCCATAAGTACTAGCTATCATTTCTTCTTCTGTAATACCATGGGAGCACAAGACTGTTTAGACAGGCATGAAGCTCCAGGCTAACAGATGTCTCTTGCAGTCTTGCAATTGATACCCATGTGTGTAATGTAATCTAACCAGATTTTAAAAATAATAATAATAATTAAAAAAGACTAAATTATGTTTTATAGGCTATGAAATGGCAAATAAAAGGATGAAAAAAAATAGCAATTTCTACCTGTTTTTATTCAGTGTGAAAATAAATTAAAAAATAATAATATACCAGTTGTAAAAAAGCAAAGAAAATGAGGAAATATGCAACTATACACTTCCCAAGCAAAACTGTAAGAAAAATTGGGCTTTTCTCTGCAAGTCACTGTCTTCCATATAATTGACTCAAACCCTGAATGCACAGGAGTCAGCTTGAATGTACAAGAGGAAAGGTTTGATTATAGACGGATTATGCCTTGGAACTACTGTGCTTAAGGTTTTCCTGTTTCATTTCACTCCCTGCACTTGAGTATAGAATAAGACAGAAAACAAGGAAATGGTACTTTTGACATGGAAGTGTGGTGTGGGAGAGGGAGTTTCTCTCAGATATGCATCTTCTGCCATCTCAGCCTTGGGTATAAGCCTTACCCAGTCACTTCTGTTCACTTTTGTGAGAAATTTCACCCATCTTTATCCCAGTCTCTCCCCATGGGGTTGGAATAATACTAACTAACTCAGTTGGGACAGTTACAGTGCAACATCTTCAAAAGTAGACTCAGAAATTCTTTTAGACCACATTTTCATTGATAAATAAGATCTCCCCCGCCTCCCTTTTCGAGACATGTCCTTAACAGTTTATGCACTTCTCCTTTGCCACCTTGGCAAAGCAGGATATAGGGAATGGTTCTCGTAGGCTTGATTTTCCTCAGTCAATCAGTGATCTTGATTGCCCTCCTTTTCTCAGTCTTGTGTATGAACCTGTAAGCACTCTATCTGTCTGGCCGCATTACTATGGTATACTCAACAACAAACTCAGCAGGACACTAATAGGCTGTCTTCATTAACCTCTGCTGAGCGAGCTATGTTCCATCATATTTACGCCTTGCACATGTGATGTCTTAGAGGTTCATAAGGGGGATGTTAATGGCAACAGAGCCTACGCGCAAAATTAACTATCCACTAAAAAGGTAGAATTTTTGCAGGTGATGACAGACCTTTTTCCTTTTTCTTTTTTTTAAATCTTTCCCCTCATCAAAACTTCGGCAGCACTCAAGAGGGCAAATGGAACAGAGAAACAAATCAGAGGGACTGCACCAGTGATGGCTAGAAAAAGGGCAAATGGCAACAGAAGCTGCACCCAGTAGGTATCCAAAATAGAGAGACGGCTTTTGAGAGAAAAAGCCATCAGAAGGCATCAGCACTGGCTGGTGAGGCAGGGGCAGTCCGGTGTAATACATTCCTTTCTCAAAACATTACTGTCATTGTTCACAAGACAGCGTGGAAACCAGACTCAGAAAGCTGAGCTGCATAATGATTTACAGAGTAACTTCTGAGGTTAAACACCTAGCCTTTGACTTACCTGTGTAAAGTCCATCAAATATTTAAAATGGGCTTCTCAACTTAGAGCTCTCAAAGATCAAACACCTGAAATTCGAAGTAACACTCAAGCTACACAGAGGATGATTATTGACTGACTTAGAATTTCATATATTTTTTTAAGTAAAAAACTAAAAAATGCTCCGGATTTCTTAGGGAAACCTTCCTACATGCAGTAGTCTGTTATTTCCTCACCTTCTCAGTGCAGTAATGAAATGACTGCAGGTTAGAAGTATATGAATTACTTGCATTTTAATTAGCTTGGTTAAAAATAAAAATAATAATAAAAAAAAAAAATAATTAAAAAACCAAGACTTATGGTACTAACATTTCAAAGTAAAACCAAAAAACCAAAAGTAGAGAGTTTCAGCTGAATGACTATAAAAGCAAAGATAGCCATGTGAGTAAACATGAGGAAGCGATTTTCAGAGCCTGTAGCTCTCACAACATGATGATTTGCTTATATTAAACAAAAACAATAGGCAACAGAACAAAAGTTGACATTGCTGCTCTGTATTAGGCAGTGGATACCTTTCTGACTACCATTTCAAAGAAACTCAGTAACTTCTCCTAGCTGGAGGAAGTGCCCTTGCTTCAGCCTGTGAGGAAAATTACACCATAATTCTCTGTCTTTCAGTTTAACCTAAGTCCATAGAAGCAGCCTAACTATACTGTACAAGTAGAGAAGAGGAGCTGAAGTTACCTAGACTCAGCAAAATCAAGAGAATGGAAACAGAACTCCATTCTATTATATAATATAAATAGGAAATACAATCCATGTATTTCCTATTTATACTTTGCTAAAACAAAGAGATTTGAAACATTAACAATATGCATCGCTCTCCTGCTCTGATTGCCATGCCTTATGAAACTGCTATGTACCATCCCGAGTACTCTTCTAAGCATGAGAAAAATCTTCATACCTCATCAATAAACATGAAAGAACAGTCTTAGAGAAATTTAGCTGTGACATGTTCAATTATTTCAGTGGAATCAAACAGGTCTTCATGCTACCCTTTAAGAATGAACTGAAATAAGGGTCAAACATTTGAAAAGCTTTGCCCTACATCATGTTCCAAATATAAGAAGAACAAGAAAAAAGGTCTTTTGATGGCTGTTTCAATAATTTTTGTACGTTAAGTGAATAGACAGCAAGAGTTATTTTCAAAAAAACGTGCGTTGAGGAAGAAGAACTTGTTAATTACATTTCTTTAGAGATGAAAAAGATGACCATCAGTTGTAACCAGTGATCTGGAATGTTGTTTCTCTTCCTTTTTGAAACTCAGGCAGGAATATTTAAGATCCAAATTACTGCTCAGATGATACCTGGTGCTTATTAGCTGCCCTCTCCTCCCCCTGTGCTGCTAAAGTGGATTCATTCTTTTTTAATCTAAAAACAATTAATGCAAGATGTGAAAGGTTAGGTTTGAAATAAGGTGTGATACGAAGGGGATGGCAGGCACCCTGATGAGCAGCAGATTGGCTCTGATCTTCCACAAGCCGAGTGTGATGTTGTTGTTCTGCTATGGATGAAAGGGCCTATTATCCCAAAGATAATTGCCCAGATGCCACACCGATGAGGTCGCGGGTAACTCGGCCGCGGCTGCTGAACCGGTATTGCAGCTAATTAACGTTTAAGGCTGCGGGCAGCCATTTTATACGGACCTCTCCTCGGATGCATAGCTTTCTCATCCTATTAAAGTTAACCACTTGCTCACCCTAATTTTGCTGCAAAATGGAAACATTGTCTTGCCTGTTCAAAGAACAAATGTTTCAGCATTATTTCTACAGCATTAAAATTCATCTTTTCATTGTCCTCTTTGTTTCAAAGGAGCATCAATTATTTACTAGCCAAGGTCAACCAAAGATTTGGCATCTTCTCTTGTTTGATGCAGAAAATAAATAAATAGATAGATAGATAGATAGATAGATAGATAAAAGGTTTCTAAAACACTTTCTTAAGATGAAAGCATGAAATGAGGCTTTCTGCATTTGGTGTTCTCAAAGACAGATCTATATTTCATCCATACCTGCTTGGGGGGGGCAGTTTCATCAATAATGCTGCAGTAAATTCCATACTTGAAAAATTTCTGAGTCCCCACAGACTCCCTCCTGATTTTAATGGGTATTTCACAAGTGCACACATCCAAGCAGAGTTTGCTGAAGCAACAGAGGATTTGCCATGACAGCAGCAGGCAGGTCAAACAGGTAGTTTTTGTTCAACATTTTGTTGTTGTTGTTAGTTTGTTTGCTTTTCAGATCCTATACATTCTTCCAGCAATTACTGAAACTTGGCAGTTCTGCATTTCTATAACAAAACTGAGTGGAGTTTCAACTCTTTGCCCTTGTGAATTTAAGTTAACTATAGAATACCTTTATAGCTAAGAAGCGTTTACTGTCATTAAAAAAATGTTCTGAAATTGACAAGAATGGCTTTAAGGTTGGTTATGTTTAATCAGGACAGTCTACTTTGTGTTTTTTATCATCAAAGTGAAAGAATTTGAGCTGTTTTTTGGACAGTTCCTGTCCTGTTTTATTATTCATATTTTATTATAATGATTTTGTTTCCCAAAAAATATGTATCATCTGTCTCAATCCCAAACTGTTAGCTTTATTCTCTGGACAATTTAACGATTACAAGGGATCTTTCCCAAGATTTCTGAAGAAATTCCTGCACGGGAAACATGCAAAAGCTTGTATGACCTCCACTGTTGGGAGGCCTGCTTTCATCCAGCTTTGCCTGGCTCTGCTTTTGCCTGCCACTTGGAATGTTTTGGCATTGCAACTTCTGAGCCTTCTCTTTCATTTTAGAGGGCCAGTGCTCCACATAACCTCACTCAAGATTTATTCTCGTCTTTGCCAACAGAGTAAAATAAGGTCATGTTTTCTTGTTTGTTTGTTTCCCAGCAGCTTATTTCCAAAATCCTTTTGGTCAGGTTTGCTTGATTTACTGTAAATACATATTATTGAGGCCATGTCTGCCCGGCTTTAAAATTTAAAACTGCACTTAAGTATATATATTATACATACATACCTGTATGCGTATCTTTGAGGGAGTGCCGCCATGGATACTCTATGGTATTCTGCCAGATTTTTCTGATCATAAGAAGACATAACATTTTTCAAAGCCTGGAAAAAAAGAATAATAATCCAAAGACAGGCAGTATAAATAGTGATAGCAGAATGAAAATAAAAGGAAATCCAAGAATGCATCTCTGGGGAACCATAGCAGCTGTCGCAGAATGACTGCAAATAGGTAAAACCTATGCTGGAAAGAAGATATAGAGTTTATTTTTTCAGGATATGAGAAAGGATTTCATACAATGTAAATCTGCTCTGAGAAAACTTGCAAAGATTAAGATTATCTTCTTACCAAATATATAGCTTTCAAACAAAACTAACTGTAAAATTGTCACTGTTGTCTCTTTTGCATACACGTGTATGTTTATATCCATGCTTCTGTCATAACTCAAAGAATGATTCATCAGCAGAACACATCCCATGAGAAAGAAAAAAACATTAGGCAAATACTAATTCAATACAGGCTCAGACCTAGTCACAGTCTTGAGATCTGATGTCACACTGAAATTATTCTAAGGATCTGAGATTTACAGTTTTTAAACTGGGAACAGTGAAAATATAGTGGAAGATAATGCACCAGATCTGACATGGAATACAATACACTGACTTATCTAACACTAAGGACCAAATTTATTCATACATGGTTTCAGAGTGCAAAATGTCTCATTCATAAAGGTGTGATTTCCTTGAAAACTATGCTATAAAAAAAAATAATTTGCATTTTCTCATGGAAATGTTCAAAAATGCTTTAATAATTGAAACAGCCTTCTGAAAGAATTAAGTTTGGGTTTAAATATGTGAGCATATTTGTAAAATAGAACTCCAGGTTTTGAATGTTTTTGTGTTAATTTATGTGGTATTACACAACTGTAATATTCTCTTACAGAGTCACAACATAGAAAAAAACATCTGGGCAACCTGGTGACAAATCAGCAGGAACATGGGAAGTAAAGAGACTTTGCAACACATGCACATAAGTAATGCATATCGGAAACTGAATCTGTTGGAGTCCTAGAATTTGCTTGAAAACAGGATTAAACATTCCATAGATGGCACAATTTGATGCATAAATATGTAACTTCCAAAGCAGGCATAAATATGTAACTTCCAAAGCAGGCAAGCAAGAAAAAGGAGAGATTTTCTGTTTTACATTAATGGATCTAGTAGAAGTTAGTTAAACTAGACTCACAGAACAACAAGATGAAGCTAAAGGTAAATATTTTTAAAGGGAAATTTGGGGAAATTCCTTCCTTGGGTGATAACATAAACCAAAGTCAGAGCAACTCAAAGTTTGGAAATTAAGTGCCGGTATCCAATGTTATCTTGCACAGCACATGAACATTTTTGGAGAACAACAAAGATGTGAAACAAGCACTGTTTAAGAAAGAATATGGCACTGAGCAGGTACATGACATTTTCAATGCTTAGTCACAATTTTGCCTGCAATGCAGATCTGTATGTCACTAACAAGTAATCTTTTAGCACTGTGGCGGCCAAAGTTTTGTGCCCCTGCAGATAGTGAGATAGAAAATGCCTTTGAAGTAACTTTCATTAACTAGCTTTCTTGAACCACATCTGCCAGCATAACAAACAGAACTACTTTCTGTCCCTTCCAAAGTGAATGAGGCTAAAAAGACATCTTTAACGTTTTCACACTGTATGGGGATACTTGTTTACAAGACCTATGTGGGAGTCTCTTAAAGGTAGCCTAGTAATAAGCAAATAAGGAGGAATCCTGTTCCCTCCAAACAGTATGAATATAGTTGTTGGTGTTTTTTTTTTCAATCTATAATATTTATTTTGGATACATACACTTGTTGTCTGCTTTTCTAGGCTCCAGAACTGGATCTGATATATGGCAACCTGGTTGAAGTATCTAAATAATATCCCAAGCAATTGCTGAATGTGGTACTGAAACACAATCTTGAATGTATGGGGTTTAAGGGTCCATTCTGCTGCAATGCATGGGCTGAAGTTTTACATCAGCATTAGCAAAGATATCTGTATAGAGCAGGACATTTGATGCACAAAAAAAGGGTATTCAGAATCTGAATGTGTATGGTATTACACTAACTTATAGACTGGAAATAAGCTTCAACAGACTATTCAAATAGTATAGCGCAGTCATGGGAATAAAAGTATCTTTTTATTCCCATCTGGTTAGTTTCGGAGGCAGGCTGAATTATTATATTTTTATACTTTAATTTATAGACACTCACTGCGCGAAATCAGTGCTTCACGGGAGGCCATAGATGTTTATAAGTAATAATTTACATTACTCATTTTACTGTATGTTTCTTTCAATATTGTTTCTGTTTACAAGGGTTGTACAAAGTCACAAGATATTACAAAACTGTGTTGTATTCAGTATAGTGGACCTTTTGGGAAAGGTAACAGCTAGATCCAAAAAGTTAAAGATTAAAATCAAAGCTGAGCAATTTCTGAGCCTCACTGTGAGCATAACAGCAAGCCACCAGAGCACTCTATGTCCAAGTGCTAAGGAAACGGAGCTTGCAATTCTCTTTATGCTGCAGAGTAGAGTAACATATATGTCCTCTGATGGCAACTGTGGATATTTGGACTATGATCTAGCTATGTATCTTCTTTCCTAGGCTGAGAATACCAACTATTCTTTCAAAGATATCTCTGAAATCCAGTCTCTCTCTGCCTCCTCCAAGTCATGCAGCAAACCACTTATCACCCTTCTGTTCCACCTCTGCCGTTTCTGTGGTGGCCTGCCTCTCCTGCCTTGCTTACAGAGCCAGCCGAATCTGCAGAAACTTGACAGCAATGAGATTTAATATATAACATCCATTCTTTAGAAATAAATATATAGATCAAAATAAAATGATAAATGTAGAAGAAATTTAGCTTTAGCTCAAGACTGTGGTGTCTCTGAAGGCATCGAAACCTCACAGAACTGAAACCTTCTAAAACAGTTTAGAAGAACAATAAACCAACCCAGAAACACTACAGGCAAGCAATAAACCACACTGAGCAATTTTCTGAGCTTCCTCTGACGCTGATAATATCCCGGGGGGCAGGGAAGCAGAAACTACGCCTCTGCTTCTAAGCTTCTAAGCTGCTTCCACTCCATCCTGAGACTGCTGTGCCTGTTTGGATCCAGGATACCTGCTTCCCAGTAAGAAATTCATCTCATCTCGATCTCTTTGACAGGTATGAACACTTAAATAGAATAAGTGTACTGAAGAGATTCAAAAGTCAGGAAATGACAAGAAGTATGAGAGAAATCAAGCACATTTCTGCGTTAACTGTATCCCTACCACTTAGTGTAAGCCCTCCCACTTTTCCAAAATAGTGAAAACAGCAGTCAGATCATCTTTCCCGATACTGAGAACACCAAGGGTTCCAGAATGCAACCCGGCATCCACAAGTAAGCCCTTGCTTTGCTCCTGAAGAGTTTAGTTCTTCTATGCAATGACAAAGGACAAGAGGATGCACCAGGCCTGGAAGATTCTAGGTCTTTCCAAAAACAGTTTCTTCTTCATTTTTATGAAGACCTCATTACAGTAACTGAACACAAACCAGTTTCTTTAATGAAGGCCCAGGGAAGAGGAAAGAACAAACCACCAATTTTGCCCTAATTTCCCTACTCAATTCCAGTCAGATTCACCTCAGTGGTGTTTGGTTTTCCCACTACCCACACTATTCATCGTAATGGCTGAACAAACCCAAGCAAATCCAGACCTCTTGCTGAGGTCACCAGTGATAATGCAATCTCTGATCAAAGCAGGAGCCTTGTGGTGGTGTTGCCCGCCTCTGACCATCCTCCTTTGCATTTCAACAAACTCCTCTTTCTTCCGTGCTCAGGTCAGAACAGGGCAGCTTGTGGCTGTCCTTGCTAAGCAAGCAGCAGAGACGGAGGTCTAGGAAGACTGCGCGTGGAACTGTGAAAGGGTTGACTGTACATTCACAATCTGCTTAGAAAGAGGAAGAAGAAAGCAACTGCCAGTCTTTCCAGCTGTGCAAGTGCCAATTTCCCAGGGTGTACTCTGCTGAATGAATCGCTTACATTCTGCCCTTCCTTTTTCTTACTGCTAACAGCTCTGATTGAAATTCCTCTTCAACTCTTCTTCACCCTTTCCCCAAATCAAAGTCATCACATAATAACCCAAGCAAATGATACCTCTACAATGTTGCTATTTTTTCTTCAAAGCTATTTGCCCGTTTCATTCAAAGTAGTTTCACAGTAATGGAAACGCCATTCAGAGATGAATAACTTAATCCTTTCGCTTAATGGCCTTCCCTATCTGTTCTGTTTGATTTGGTGTCCATGCTGGCTCAGTATCTGTTTAACTGATATTTCTTGAAGCAAAGACTCTATTTTTTAATATATTTGTACAGTGGCTAGGCAAACTTATGAATATGCTCTTGTAAGTGCTTTCATTTTAAGAGGAGTACTACAAATATAATGCTGATTTAAGTCATTACTGCCTGTCAACAGCAATCAGTTATTTTTGACTTTACAGGTAATTAAGCAAATTGAATAACTATAAAATATAACTGTAAAATATGTAGGGAGAAATAAATGGAATCAACAGCACAATGCAGATACTGATACTCTCTAGCTCTATACTGGTAAGTACACTGCACAATGAGATTGGTTTCTTTGAAGGAAGACTGTCTGATTGCATTGTTTTAAATATAATAAGTATATTACAGATGATTGAACAACCTCATCTAAACCACATTAATCCTTTATGAAAAGCGATTATTATGTTGGAGTTTAGCCTTCCTTAAGGAGGACTGACTGGCATGATATATCTGCTAGTGGCATATTCACCTGTCTTGTGCACATTGCAGAACCCAGAAATCCGAGTCAAGCAGAGGTCACTTTCATTTGGCATCAGACACATCGACACATCGACACATCGACACAATTCAGCATCTGTATTCACACAATGATGAGCAGCTTGTTCAAGAAACTTTTAAGAAGACAGTCCACCATGTCTTAACTTCACATGGATATACGGCAATTAGCCACCAGCTGATACGTAATTCAACATCAGAAATACATAATAGTAATATTTTAAGTGTCCTTTCATTTTCTTGTGACTGCCCAGTCATGTGGGCGTCATGATTACCAGATGATAACAAGACAATTAGTCTTACAGATCAAAACTACTGTCTGTTGCCTATCCCTTAGTTAAGCCAAACAATTTAGAACCCTTGTCTTGCTTCCATCTAGAGTCTGTAGAAATTGTAGCTGTATAATATGTGAGCGCCTGAAATAACAATCTTATCCAATCCTGTGGCCGCCTCTCAAGACTCTATTGTTGTTTACAGCCTTTGTTTTCTACTGCAAGTTCTTCCACCCTTATCACTATTGGCCAAGCGTAACTCCCGGAATCACAAAGCATACCAAGGTTTGGTAGGATTTACCTTACTTGCCTCCATAGCCATCTGCAATTCCCTGCTGGCCCAGACGTCTTCTTTGTTGTTGTTGTCGTCATCTTTTTTCTTTTTTTTAACTATGGAGCCTTTTTTTTTTTTTTCTTTTCTATTCCTATTAAATTAAAAAGTTAAAAATAACAAACTATACTTCTGTGTCTGCATTGTGCATTTTAGTAGAGCTGAGAGAGCACAGCCTGAAGCTACACAACACTCCAGTAGACGCTCTGTTAGATTTTCTTTCCTTGTCAACCAAGTCATTTTCCACTAAGTCATTACATATGAAATCATGGATTATACATTCTACACCAATACTGGTGCATCCTCTGATATTATCATAGATTCATAGAATCATAGACTGGTTTGGATTGGAAGGGACCTTTAAGATTACCTACTTCCAACCTCCTGCTATGGGCAGGGACACCTCCATCTAGACCAGCCCCACAGCTCACAGCCCCATCCAGCCTGGCCTTGAATGCCTCCAGGGAGGGGGCATCCCCAGTCTTGCTGGGCAACCTGTTCCAGTGTTTCACCACCTTCACAGGAAAGAATTTCTTTCTAATATATAGTCAAATGTACCCTCTTCCAGTCTAAAACCATTTCCTCTCACCTTGTCACCAGGTGCTCTTATAAAAAGTCCCACCCCATACTACTACAGCTGTTTCCCATGAAGGGATCTATTTTTTCTGAAGTAACCAAGGAAGCCCTAGAAGTTTCCTTAATGTCATTCTGTAGTTGAAGAAAGCAAAAGGGTTCTATGATCCTTCCCTTATATTTTTCAATATCAAGGATCTTCACAGTATCTTTTTTTTTTTTTCCTACTATTACCAGATTTAGCAGTCATTAATACATTTTCACACTGATGTATTTTTGGCTTTTTTCCTCACTCCTTTTAAATAATTGTCATGTGTCTCTTTCTATTATAAGAAAGGAGCTATTTGTACACGTTAGTACAGCTAATATTGCCAGAGTACATCAAGTCCTCCAAAACTAATCACATATTAAGACTACTGACGGATTTGGGTGTTTTTTTGTTGTTTTTTGTTGTTGTTGTTGTTTGCTTGTGGGGTTTTTTTGTTTGGTTTTTTATTTGTTTTTTGTGGGGGGGAGGGGTTGTTTTTGTTTTTTTTTTTGTCAGGATGTAGAGCTTGCAGATATGACAGAAAACAACACTGCATAAATTTTGTCCTGATCATTTTCCAGGGAGTTTCAGCTCTGAATGGAATTCTTCTCACCCTCATTTTCCTTCTCAGATTATTTTCTTAGTTTCTTTTATCCCTTTACTGTGCATGGGCCAGTAACCATGCAGAAACTGACAGAAGGGCCTATTTCATTCAGTGTCTGTGTTTTAACTTCTCACCTTCCCATCACCATCAACTAAGCACTTCAGAATTCTGACTGGCTGGATGTCTTTATGGGACTGCTCTCAGTCGCTTTGGCTAGCACCTGTTCCCTGCTATCACAGGTCTGTATGGACTGTTGCACCCAGCAGAAGTAGAGGATTAACACTACTTCTGGTGACTTTTGGATCAGTTTAATCAGGCTAAACCATCTGGATTATTTCAGCTCTCTTTCCAAACTTGCAATTATTATAATATTTGAGTTAATAGTTGCCAACCAGCTGCACTGAACTGAGTTCTGTGACTGGCCCATAATTAATTCTCCTTAAAATAATTGTCTTTTTCTCTGTAAATAGGAGACAGGATCAAACAGATGAAAAGAATTTTCCCTTCCATCCCCAACTGCCAGCTTTAAAAAAATATTGGATGTATCCTTGGCACCGCTTGCTCAGACCAAATAAAGCTGGAACATATTACAGCATCTATACAAATGGCATTTGTTTATATAGAGTAGAGCTTTCTAAATGCAGGACTGTCTTGCTCTCTAGTAAGAGAGCAAGACAGCAAATATATTTATATATATATAAATATATCTCCAGCAAATATATTAACACCAAGTAATTTAATCTATGTTTAGTCAAGTAACACAAGGCCTTCTTACAGAGAGAAGGACAGCCAGAAGGAGAGAAACTCTAAAGGAAATGAACCCGTGAGCAGGAAGATTTCAGGGCATCTCTGGCTCACATTTTGCAGAGTATTCCTAGTTGGAATATATAGCTCCTCTGAAGTAGTAGCCTATTCCTGTCGATAGCTGTGTTACAATGTGTTAAGTTTTAAGAGCCCAAACCTCTGGGCTGTGGCAGCCCCTGGGCCGAAAAGCAACTGTTGCTCCCACTGTCACTCTGCACCTTGGCTGCTAACGCCCCTCTGTGTTCTGGTGTTAAATTAGTTTAAAGCAGTATGGGATTAGTTACATCTTCTCAACTAACAAACATACATTAATTCATAAAAGGCTGTGTGCATATATATATATAAATATACATACATATATATAAATACACACACATATATAAATACCTATATATATATAAATACATATATATGTACATATATATATATACACACACACATGTATATAATTTAAGCCAGATGCCCCTCTGCCCCAAAAAAGTGGGGATGAGGAAAGCCTGCAGCTTCTTCCCCTACCCTGTCACCTGTGAGTGCCACAGGAAAACCTCATTCCCCAGGCCTCCACAGTCCTCCTTTCCTGAAGGCACATTGCCATCTAGCAACAGCAAAATGCAATCTGCAGCCAGTAAAGGCACGACAAGGTGATTCACACAGGCAGACTCATGCACCATGTCCCTCAGAGTGTCTGGCCACAAGCCCAGGCTGGGAGGGGGGTAGGAAGGTGAGGACTGCACAGGGCAGGCAGAGCCCAGATCCTGTCGTGCTGCACACACCATCACCTCCTACTGAAACCAGCCTCAGACAAGCTGAGGTTCCTCTGACAGACAGAGTGCTTGATCTAGGTCCTTGGGCATCCCTGGCATGGGGGAAGGTCCTTGGAGACACCAGAAACTCCCTACTGCAAGGTGGTGCCAGGAGTGGCTTCAAGGTCACATCCATCTTTTGCTGGAGGGAGGGCAGGATGCCATCCAGAGGGACCTAGGCAGGCTTGAGAAGTGGGCCCATGACAACATTATGAAGTTAAACAAGGACCAGCATAACGTCCTGCACCTGAGTTGGGTCAATCGGAAACACAGATATAGGTTGGGCAGAAAATGGCTTGAGAGCAGCCCTGAGGAGAAGGATTTGGGGGTGTCAGTTGAAGAAGGACTCAATATGAGCCAGCAAAGCATGCTTGCAGCCCGGAAGGCCAACTATATCCTGGGTTGCACCAAGAGAAGTGTGACCAGCAAGTCAAGGGAAGTGATTCTGCTCCTCTGCTATGCTTTTGCAAAATGCCACCTGGAGTACTGCCTCCAGTTCTGGGGCCCCCAACACAATAAGGATACGGAGCTGTTGAAGTGGGTCACAGAGGAGGGCCACAAAAATGATCAGAGGGCTGGAGCACCACCTCTATGAGGACAGGCTGAGAGAGCTGGGGCCCTTCAACCTGGAGAAGAGAAGGTTCCGAGGAGACCTTATAGCAGCCTTCCAGTATCTGAAGGGGCCTATAGGAAAGCAGGGGAGGGATTTCTTATAAGGGCATGTAGCAACAGGATGAGTGAAAATGATTTCAAATTGGAAGAGGGTAGATTTAGACTAGATATTGGGAAGAAATTCTTTACTGTGAAGGTGGTGAGACACTGGAACAGTGTGCCCAGAGAGGCTGTAGATGACCCCTCCCTGGAAGCACTCAAGGCAAGTCTGGATGGGGCTGTGAGCAACCTGGTCTAGAGGGAGGTGTCCCTGCCTATAGCAGGGGATTGGAAGTAGGTGATCTTAAAGGTCCCTTCCAGCTCAAACCATGCTATGATTCTATCATCTCTTCTGGCTGCAGTAGGTACAGCGGGAATGCAAACTTCTCTGGAAAATGGGCTGAAAGAAGGGGCAGAAACACTACAGGTTGAGAAGAGATGCAAGAGTGGCTCCAGATTTTAAAAAAAACATCTGACTTAGTTACAAGGCAAAAAAGTTTTGAAATTAGTTATCCAAATTATTTTTTTTATCTTTATCTTATATCCTGTGAGGTTCTTCGCACTCCTGTATTTTATGCTTAGTTTTTAATATAGAAAATGGGACTTTGGGGGAGATTGGCACTAATTTGATATTACCCAAGGTAACTTGAATTTAACTGTTCAAACTGCTACAGGTTTTCTGCACCAAACAATGACTTCCTTCAGTAACGGTGGTCTTACAACGCATTAGATAAGGGAATGGAGTACAACACATTGAATCAATTGTATTTCTCTGTAAAACCCACTGGAATGTTCTAAATGTTTTTAAGGATACCAAACCAATAAGCTACTTTGTGATGCTTAAAAAGAAGAAAAGCAAAAAAAAAAAAAAAAGTAGGGTTATTTTAATCAATAGCATCCTCTGTTAGCAAGATCCCTACATGTACTAGAGATCAAAGAAACGTGAATCATCCCCAGTAGGATAACACACCTCACAGCCAACTTCTGAGACTGAAGTGAACAAATCCATTTGTGAACCTGTGCAAGCTCAAAGCCAAAAACACCTCTCACTGATTTAGTGCTCAATACTGTACAGTGACACTAGCTATTGTTTGCTCTATAAACCGCCTTGCAATAATACGCACTCATGGAGGCCTTACACTACAAAATGCTTTGACTGCTACTGTGGTGCTTAGAATTACCAAGCCAGATTGCAAGTATTTATTTCAGTGTCTCAGAAACAATTTGGAAAAATAATTTCTATTTGGAATTGCACCACAGTTTTATCACCCTCTTTAATATCTTCCTAGAAAGCCTGACGCTGAGCTAAAAATACAGTACCTTCAAATTACAGCTGTCCTTTTGACCAAAAAACTGCAGGTAAGTCATTCCTTCCAGACAGGGACAGTTACTTCACACCACACACAAATCTGTTACAGGCAGTACTTTGGGTTTTTCTTTTCATAATGCCATCTCACATTTCAGTACCAGATCACAATTCATTAAACATAGAGCTCAGAAAGTTGGAGTAATGTATTAATAGGTTTCAGATCACTGTGTGTTCATACACAGATGGCAATATGCAGCTATTCCAAAGGGAATAATATTAGATAAGTAACCATGAGGCTAAACATAGCTACTAGAATAAAAGGTAGCAGTGCCAGTAGACAAACCTCACTGATACAGCATTACATCATAGCTGTATCATTGCTTGAGGTTAAATTAATTCTTGCTGAATGTGACTCTTCATTCAAAAGTCCTTCCACAGCAGTTTGCAAATGATTCCAGACAGCCAGTTCTCCTTACGTAACATCCAGAAACCCAAACAGACAGCAGGCTCTGCTGTCACAGTGGCACCATCACCCCACACCTTGGCTGTGGTGTTCCCTGGCTCACAGACTGAATTGGCTTCAATCCGTACCTGTCAACCCTACACTGACAAAGGTGATGCTCTTAGGTGAATGCCTGACTTGTTTATCACAACACCCCCACCTCAAGTTCCTTATGCGTTGATTATTTCTCCAAATTATGTCACTATCTGGGATGTCAACATCATAAGATTTGAAGGTTATTTTCTGTGGCAGTGCTGGTCTTTTTTTTCCCCAGCAGTTATATTCAAGGCAAGAGCAGTGTCTGCATCCCCAAACCTGCTCCAGCACCAGAATAGATACAGCAACATCCTCACAGCACGCTCCCAGACCAACCAGCTTTGCAGAGGGTCAGCCACTATAAAGCAGGTATGTCATGTCCAGAAATCAAGAAGGAGTCTTTATGTACTCAGGTAGACATCCATTCACTCAGGTCTCTTTCCAAATCCAGTCTGGTGACAGAGATGAAAAGGGTACAGACAAAACACCTGCAGAAACTGCTCCTCTAGCAGGCAAAATCGAAGACTGGTAACTGCTGGAAAGGCTTAAAACCATCTGTTGTTAAGTCAAACTACCTTACAATGTTTTTAATTTATAGCCACAACTTCTTACAATTGGTCAAGTGCTCCCTGGCTCCCCTTGTCTACCAGATTCTGGAGCAACTTGGTGACAGCAGGAGCTTTAGCTGCCCCACTTGGGGCTCTCCTGGTTTGTTTCTTTATGTTTCAGTGTCACTCAGGGCCTGGTTAGCAGAAAACATCTTCCTTTAATAATTTAAGAGAAAAAACCTCCCTGGATAGGGGGAGAACTACTGGAAACAAAAGATAAATGCATGAATATACGAAAATATGAAAATAATTTGCAGATATTGGAAATAACTTGAATGCAACGTTGTCAGCACAGTCCATATTATCTAACATGAACTGATCTAAGGTCTTCTTGTAGTTAAGAGAAACAAAGAAGGCCCTTCCTGGGTCACTTCAGAGCATTTAAGTGACATGCTATACATCACTCAAGTTAGCCTCTCTCCTCGGCGAGGGCAGAGAGAACAACATTACTAGATGGTTAATTCAGCAGTCAACAACTGGGAAGCAGTGGGACATTCTCATGTCAGCTTTAAGGGTCCACACCAAAAAGGAAGCACATTTTGGAACAAAATGGTGGAACAGGATTCAAAGATGTAAGGTGCTTGAGGTTATGCTACTGCATACTCTAAAGAATCCCTCATGGACACATCTGTGAACATACAGCCTCGTCCACACCACTGGCCTTGTTATATGGGAAAACCCAAATGCATAGAATGCATAGGCCAGCTCTCTACTAATTTTCCAAGCACCGAAAAGTTGAGATTGACTCCAGGTGTGTTCCAGGTAGGCCCAGGGACCAGAGAACAGCAGCAGCCCTTAAAAACACTGATTGATCACTGGCTTGCCTGCCCTCACACCAAGAGTATGCTCCCCGTCATACACTGAGGTCTGACAGCCAAATTTCACAGCAAATACAGATGCATTTGAACTCCTTGTCACTGTCATAACAGAATCTGGCAGCAGCCACTACTACAAAATTTCATTCTCATTTTGCTGGAATTGCAGAACGCTGGCCTTTTATTTTAGGCATCTGTGGAACTACGTATTATATGCTTTACGAAGGCACTGCAGAAGACTTTATGATGCTGCAGGGACACATATAAAATAACAACGTTAAGGATGTGAATAACATCCACTAGCCAGGAGGAAACAAAAAGGAATAGCCCTCTTCCTTTTAATAATTGTCTGGTGAGAAGAAAATTTACACTGTGGGGCCACGAGGACACCTGTGATCTTATTGCTATTTTTTGTAATAGATTAAACTTTAATAAAAAGTGCAACACATACCTCAGACATCCATTTTTAATACAACTACTAAACTCATAGTAGATTGTATGTTTGCAGTCATAACAATGATTTCCTATTATGCTAAAAACCTTCTTGCCAGTAACACATGCTATTAATACATTTTAATTTTGTCAGAGGACACCATTCATGTGCAAATCTATTTGTTTCAATTTAGTAAAAATATTGGAAAGTCATCAATTTGATATTGAATGCATATTTAAAATCCCACCCCTTCTCCTCCCTCTTCCCCTCCCCCCCAAAAATAATCCCAGTCTGCCTCAGCTTGCAGCTTCAGGTTACTTAATAGTCTGGTATCTATTTCTGGTAAGCTCTTACCAAGTGCTGCAGCGGATTTGTCAGCCACATTCTGTGGACTTGCACACCACCTATGGAGCATGGCAGCATATGGCAGCGTGGCACTGCAGAAGGCCAGGAGGTACTGCAGGCCAAGAGGAGCAGATTCATGGTGAAAACCACCTGACTCTGAGGACTTGACACCCATACTAGGTGCAGCTAGGGTTTGCCTGTTTATTTACTTTGGACTAACTCTTGTCTTTCCTCACAAACTGAATGCCTATGTGTGGCCAATGAACATCACTGTGCTCCCAGAGCACTTCTCTCAGTGTGCTTTCATCCAAGAGGAATGGATGTCCATTCTCTCAGGCTGCTCCCAGATGCAAAGCACAGGGCTGTACATGGGGATAGGCAGCAGAATGACTTGGAAAGCATGACCCTGAGAAACACATCAGTGTGGTATTCAAACACCAAACTCTCTTCTACTCAAATGCATTTATTTTTCTTCCCAACTTGTTTAAGTCCAGAAACTAGAGTTGGACCCCCCTTTCAGGCAGGCATGCCCATTTTATATATATATTTTAATAACAATACAAGCTACAAAGTAGTCCATTCTGAACTGGATCATTTGGGTTCCGTCACACACTAAATACTAGGTAATGATCTTTTGAAAGTTTCATGCCAGAGATCCTCTTTCAAAAGAGAAATCTAAGTTAAATTACCAATGGCCAACACCGATTCATGACTGAATAAAGATACATACCCTTTTTTATTGTGAAGACATTTTCCAATAGAATGTTGTACTTATTTGATAAGTTAGAAAAATATACCACTATATTATGTCTGCATATGAAATCAACTCAGTCGCTGTCAGCAGATGGCTAGATCCCTGCAGTCAGATGATAATTCAAATTCAGCATCCTAAATCAAAGCTTGATTTAGAATATCAAAATAAATGCAACAAAAAATTCAGTCGGAAAGTGTTCTCAGCTACTAGAAGAATTTCAGGGAAGACTAACAAAAGGAAGAAAGAGAATGGCCAGCATTTGGGGTAGTTATTTTGAACAGAAAATGCTTAGTACTTAGTTTCCCCTACCTTATGTCCAAGGGTGGCTCACACATGCTCACCACACTGCTGGATACACCTGATTGATCCGTACCTTTCTGGAACAACAATTAGAGACCAGATAGGATGATATTCTGCAGCACTTCCAATAAGTACCAGTGTGAGAACAGCTGAACTGGACCCCAAGCGTAAGTTCTGTTCCAGATAAAGTGATCCTAAATAATCCAGAAGTTACTTGTCTAAGCTTACATTGCAGAAAGGAGGGGTTTGAACCGGCTGCCTGAATGGGGAGCAGATCCACACAATTACTCAGTAAACAATGTTAGTATCAGGTAACCTAACTTCTCTGGGAAAGTACTTGCAGTTCAGCCATATTTTATAGTAAAATTTGTATTTTATATTATTTATATTTTATATTTTTACTATTTTATAGTAAAATAGCATTACACGTAGAGACCGTATATGTGTAGGATGTGAACCTGTAATATTACCACTTCATTGGATAGTATATTAAAGATAAGCCAGAATTATATTTTTTACATTTAAAAAAAAAAAGAAAAAAAAAAAAAAAAAGGTAGTTAGGGGTTATGGTTGCTGCTGTAGCATACGTTCCCTGCTATTTATGGTAGTTCAGAGCTGTAAGCTTTTAATGTGACTTATACTAATTATACAGTTGAAGTCTTACCTAAAGAGGTGAGGTTTAGATTGCATAATTAATAATTGATAAAAAAATGTTCTGAGCATGCATTCTTAAAATGTAGGCGGATCGTAGCATGCTTTAAATTTCTTAGGTTGTAAGGGTGAAGAGCAGATTCGAGCAGACAGCCTGCAATTACCACAAGCCACCGCTCCGGGGAGACTGTTACCCACCGCAAGCTAAGGGCAGAGCTGCTGTTCACAGCGAGATCAGCCAGAGATTATTTAAGCCTCGAAGTAACTGATAGAATAAAACAACTAGCTCTCTGAATTAGCACCATATTCCTATGACATGTAATTGCGCTTCAAATACTGACAGCAAGTAGCAGCACCTCCCCCCCAGCCTTGGGACTCTCAAAAACAATGGAAAAGAATTGGTCAGCAATGTTACCAAATATATTTACTAAATACGTATATCAAAATATTGCCAATAATTTTTTTTAGGGTTGCATTCTTGTAGGTATACCGCCTTCTGTAACACACAGACACCGTGATCTCACCATGCTATTAGTGCCAGAGACACCTTCTTCCTGATAGGAACTGTGAAGATCCTGTTGTCAGGCGTCTGCAGAGCATCATGTGCTGGCTTTGCCCCACTGCAGGTCTTCCAAGTGAGGGGCAACAAGCAGGCACAATGGCTGTCATACAGTATTGAGCACTGCAGGTCTTAGATGGGCCCTCTCTGCAAAATGCTCAGTAAAATAAAAAAGTACTCATTTGTACTGGTATTCTTGGTTAACATGCCCACTGTGGTGAAAAACATCGTGTCCACTGAGATAAGGGGAGGCTGCAATGTCTCGAAGCTTAGAAAGTCTTATAGAAAGCAATAGAAAGCAAGAAGTTTAGAAAGACTGAAAGCCAATGTCACTAGAGGCAACCTGCATGTTCTTAACATAATTCCATTTCCTAGAGTCATAGAATCATTAATATTGGAAAGACCACTAAGATCACCAAGTTCAACCATCAGCCCATGCCTGTGACCACTCCAAACCACATCCCTCAGTGCCACATCTGCACAGTTCTTGAACACCTCCAGGGACAGTGAGTTCACCAGCTCCCTGGGAAGCCCATTCCAGTGACTCCCACCACCTCCCCAGGCATTCCAGTGCCTCACTCTTTCAGAGAGTAAATTTTTCCACATATCCAACCTGAACCTCCCCTGGTGCAACATGAGGCCATTGCCTCAGGCTGTGCCTTATTTCTTCATATTTCCTCCACATACTTTACTGAATAAGACTTAGTGTTTTCACACAATACAAGATATTGTGATTGCATACATCCTTCTTCTACCTCCTTCCAGATGAGAGCTTAGCTCTCAGGTGCTGAGAGCTGAAGTGCAGTGAGCCATTACAAAACTGGCTACTTGAAGCTAAGAGCTCAACTGTGCTGTAAATGGTTCTGAGGTCAAAGCAATCTCCACATTTTCCAATCAGCACACCTCATTATCTGTAAATTAAGAGGGAAAACATAAGTATTTTATAACATATTTCCTCTCTTAAATAACTAAAACTGATCATTTTTGGTGGACACACAGATCATATTATTTAAACAAGACCTTATTTAAGTGAAGACTTTTTGTACGTGAGAGCAGATTCTGAAGCGCAGACAGGACTCCTGCATTCTGCTGGAAACCCAGCTGTACCAGCTGCCTGGGGACAGTGTGGAAAACTCTATGAGGTGGCAGGACCAGGGAGGTTCTGCGCATGGCCATACAGCCGGGGAAAAAACCGGCACCATACCAAGGTAACAGAAGTAGGGATGATAAGGAACCGCAGGGTGAGTGAACACTGTTGCCATAGCTGCCAAAATCAGGTCACTGCTATTTTCTGTTCCCCTTCCTATCCACATGTTGCCTTCTCTCCTTCTGCGGCACCACTCGTTACAGAAAACTGATCCAGCCAATTTTTTTTCTTCTGAAGTTGTTTTTAGTTGCATCCTTTTCTCTACCTGGCATGTTACGTGTCTGCTAAATGATCTTGCCAAAGATGGGTCAGCCCATTTCCAGAGTTGCTAGTGCTTGGATTGGCTTAACTAACAATGCAAAGCTGCACATTGTGGGTAGGAGGGAGTAGGGGAAAAAGTAGAGAGAGAAGCAGAAGCAGAGAAAGATGATATTGCTAATGAAAGAGAAACTCAAGAACATTCTCTATTTATAATGCATGGAAAGAGTGCATTGCTTTAAGCACTATTTTGGATTAAAGTTGCCACCTCCATCCCCCTCCTTCCCCCCCCCCCCCCCCAAAAAAAAAAAAAAAAAGAATAAAGTCCTTTCTTAAAATAGAACTGGTTCTTTTGAATTATTTAACATCTCAAATTCGAGGATTGAAAAATATATTCTTACATAATCCAGCATTAACATGATGTCTATATGCAGGATCTTGTTTGAAGGCAAAATATTTCTCTGGCTTGCAAATGAACCTGCTGATACATGCTACTTTGGAACAGAAGCACAGCTTTTTTAAACCTATGCAGAGATTGGCAGCTGCAGACATTCATCTTCCATGCATACATCACTAGCTGTGTGCATGGAAACATACAATACAAATTGAAGTTGCCCGAACTTGGCTGATGTTATTCCACAAATCTAGTCCTTGAATGTTTGAATTAATTATCAGTTCACAACTCAAAGAAATTTTATAAAATTAAAGTTCTTGCACAAATGCCAATACTAATGAGGAGTAAAACCCAGATTGTTTATTTATTTATTTATTTGTGGTGGCCACCTATCCCACTAAATAGATTCTCTTTTTCTATTCTTAAAGTAGGTTATAGTCAACCAGTACAAGTGCATGAAGCTTCCCATTACACAATGAATCTGTTCAGATAATAAGTACCAGCTGGATCCATCCCCAACAGCAATAACAGCCTGTAGAGCACGATTATAATGTAACAGATTGTGAAACAGAGGAGATGGGCTCACTTATAATAAGGCCCTTATGTCAATACAGTGACAGAAAAGAGAACTTTTCTTCTACACAGTGCTTGTACTGAGACCCTTATGTTAATATAGCAAATTTTCTCAAAGATAAATTCTCTGAAAATACTGTCTGTGAACATTTTTAGGGATTTATTACATGCTCAAATGAGGGGCAACTTGGGCCCACTGCTGAATGAAACGGGGACCCTGATTACACACAGGATAGGAAAGGTTGAATATCTCACCTCGTTGTTCACCAGCAAGACCAGTCTTCAGGAACCTGGAATCCCAGAGAACAGGGGGAAGATCTGGAGCAAAGACAACATAACTCTTGGTGGAAGAGGATCAGGTAAGGTAATACTGACCTGGCAAACTGGATCCAAAAACATCCAATTGCCGTGATGGGGTGGGCATGTCAATGCTGAGGGAGTTGGCAGAAGTCATCACAAGATCACTTTTGATAACCTTTGATCAATAGTGTCATTTGGAAGAAGTGCCCAAAGACCAAAAGAAAGTAAATGTTGCTCCTATTTTCAATAATAGCAAGAGGGAGGGATGGGGCTAAGCACAGGTGGTCAGCCTCACCTTGATCCCTGGGAAGATGACAACGCAGCAAGGCCTGGAAATCATTTCTAGGCATGTGACGGTCACAGATGTCATCAGCAGTAGTCAACAAGTGTTCAACAAACTTGATCACCTTGATAAACTACTATGTTGAAATAAATAGCCTGATAGATGAGAGAAGAGCAGTGAATATTGCTTTTAAAGCTCTTCTCACACTCAGGACAATTGTAGGGTCTCTCTCCTGAGCGGATGCGCTGGCGCAGCTTCAATTCAGAACTACTTTTGAAGTTCTTCCCACACTGAGGACATTTGAATTGTCTCATCCTCTGTGTCTCTCTCCCTGGACATCAGGGAGACCTTTGGCACTGTGACCCTTAGATCCTCACAGAGAGGCTGTTGAAATGTGGGCTGGGTGAGAAGAACATGACTGCACCGAAAACTGGCTGGACAGCCAGGACTAGGGCATGGATATTAGATGTAAAAAGTCCAATTGAAGACCAATAATTAGTGGTGTATTCTAAGACTCAATACTGGCTCCAGTCCTGCTTAACATCTTCATTAATGGCCTGGATAATGGGCAGAGCGCACATTCAGCAGTTCTGCTGTTGACACAAAACTGGAAAGAGTAGAAGATACACCAGACAGCCATGGTGCCACCCAGAGAAACCTCAACTGGCTGGAAAACTGGCTGACAGGAACCTCACAAAGCTCATCAAGGAGAAGCAAAAAGTTATGCACCAAGCGAGGAACATGCACATGCACCCAGCTGGAAAACAGCTTGGCAGAAAAGGGTGTGGAAATCTTGTTGGACACAAATTTGAACAGTAGCCAGCAATGTGCCCTAGCAGCAAAGAAAGCCAATGGTTTCCTGGGCTAGATAAAGAGGAGTGATGCCAACAAGTCAGGGGAGACAATGCTTCCCCCGCTGATGAGGCTACATCTGGAGTGCTGTGTCCAGGTCCGGGCTTGTCAGTACAAGAGAGACCTGGACATACAGGAGTGGATCTAAAGAATGGCCAGAAAGGTGCTTATGGGACTGGAGCACCTCTTCTATGAGGAAAGGCTGGCACTGAGCTGTTCAACCTGGAGAAAAGAAGACTCAAGGGGATCTCATCCACACATACAAATACTTGAAAGGGAGGGTGCAAAGAGGACAGAGGTGGGCTCATTTCAGCAGTACCCAATGCCAGGACATGAGGTAATGGATGCAAACTGGAACACCAGGCAGCACTTCTGTGCCATGCAGTTGCCAGAGCCCTGGCACAGTCTGCCCAGAGAGGCTGTGGAGTCCCCTCCTCAGAGATCTCCCAAAGCCACCTGGACATGGGACTGGGCAGCTGCTCTGGGTGGCCCTGCTGCATCCAGGGCTGGACCTGATGCACCAAGAGGGCCCCTGATGGCCTCAGCCATCCTGGGATTCTGTGAAATCTTATACAAATTGCTTCACAAACACTACATGCCTTTAGGAAATGGAAATATACACATAAAAGGCTAAACATCATTCACAAGGAATTTGCAAGTGTATCTGTGAAAAAGACATTCTAAATATCAACACGTAACTTAGATCTATGTATGACAACGTGTGCAAATGCGAATGGTTTAAATTAGCTGATGAGGAAAGTTTTTATTTAAATCCCTCATCATGTGGGCTCTCCAAAAGCCATTTTGATAAACTGCATTTATGCTTGATTCTGAGATCTGTTGGGCTGTTCTGTTTTTGTCCGATTTTGAAGTTATCAGTTCAGTTATAGTGGGTAGTACCTCCCAGAGTGACGTATGTTTTGTCTTGAAATTGGCAACACTTACCAGGTCACTGTTGCTGTGCATCTTCCCCCACGTAAAAGTAATTGCACATTATGTCTTTTCTTCTAAAATCATTGACTGAATAGTCAAGTAGAATACCAGCTTGGGAGTAAAGCTTGTTGGAACATTGACTTGTTTGCAAATGCCTTCAGACCTCCAAGAAACCGCCAGTGATGCACTTGTTCCTGTTAGAGCAAGTTGAAGACAGCCCCTGTTGTCAGCTTGCATGATTTTCTTTTTCTAAACAAGGCTCCCAGCATTTGGTGCATTTTTTTTTCCAAAAAGCTCCAGCATCCAGAGTTTTGTTTTCCAGTTCTGATAGTATAACAAAGACTGAAACATGCTTAGCAAAAGCATGTTTTGGAGAAGATAATTGCTCCTTCAGGCATTATTACTGAAGAAAATCCATAATCTTTTTTCACCCTCATAATGCATTGCATCTTCATGCCCCAGTAACCAAAGTTTTCTGCACAGTATTACTCACATCCCTCTGAAATAGGAGAGCATCCCTCGGACACGTTGCACTAGCATTCTTACGACATATAGAAAATCGTAGGAGAAAGAATGCTGGCCTTCAAATCTCAGAAAAGCCATACTGGAGACAAGGATATCAATTGTTCTGTTTGCTACTCTTTCCAATCGCTGTCCTGTTTTTAGGTTGTTTCTTCTGATACTGGTGCAGCAACAACACTCAACATATATGCCTAGCACGACCAAAAAAAATTCAAACTGTATGTGACCTGCAGTTCCACATCAATGAATATACAACAGAAAGGCATTGCAACTGAAATAATTTTGCAGACACTAATACCTCATTCCAGAAAAGAGACACAAGTTCCGGATATTACTTACTAGCTAGTGGCTGTGTTTTCCTGCCATAGGAGCTCCTTTTTGTTGCAAGAAGATTTGCACTTTCCCCCCACCAAGGTTTCTATAAACCATTTCAAAGAGTGATTTCACTCACTGAGGTCACACAATTCCTCTTTAGAGAAATAACCTCCAAATGTAGACAGAATACTTGTGTCCCCAGATCTTCCACAGGTTTGAAGGCTGCTCAAAACTGAGTAGTAGGGATGTCAAAGTTGGACTCTGTAACAGCTGAGTAGGATTATGGTTATCATGGTTTAGAGCATCAGGTTCCTAACTCTTCCATTCTCCATGGACATGCTGATGACCAACAACTCGGAGCCAGCCCACAACCACCACATTGTTGTTTTTTGGGCTAAAAACAACATGCATGAGGAAAAATAAATAAATACAACTCCAGTATCTCATTACACAGCACAGCAAATGGTGTCTCTTCAAGTAGTTACTGTGTGTGGGTAACAGCCTTCTATAAAATGCCAGCTCTTCTTCTAGTTATCCTAGTGAAGGAAGAGGTTCCATTTTATTTAGAAACTATAAGAGTTACAGGGTTTTCCAGCAGCAACATCAGGAGAGGAAGGAGGAAAGGAATGAAATTTTTAGGCACCAAGAACCATGCAACACTTTTACAAGTGGAGAAATCCCAAAATACCTTCCCAGGCATCTCCGGTCATCACATAGTGCCACAGCAAGTCAACGTCCCTGTGGTTGTTCTAGAACTGTGTGGAAGTGGCACTGAGGGATGTGATTAGTGGGCACACAGTGGGATGGGTTGATGGTTGGGTGAGATGATCTTAGAGTTTTTTCCAACCTTATTGATTCCAGGAAGAACTGGTATTTTGTGCTTGTAACAGTTAAAAGGTGAAGACTGAAATAAGTATGTATGTACGCATCATCAGACCTTCTTAATACCAGAAGTTTTAGTCATTCCAATACTATTTTTCTTCCCTAGGTATAAGGCCAAGTAAGAGGTCGATAAATTTAGCTGAACTCTCATCTTCAAAAAACACAATTTATTGTAATAGGGAAAAAAGCAATGTCATCAGTATGCAGCATTCTGTTAAGTGCATATTTTTAGCAGATTTGTGAAAGGTATTGATTGGGTACATCTGGCCAATTCCATGTTCCTAAAATCCCAGCACATTTCATTTATAAAATAATAGCTCAGGTGAAAGAAGGTGACCTTCACCGAGCAAGTAGAGTTTTTTAAAAATGATTTACGTTTGTATCTATAATTCAAGAAATCTGCAGAGACGTTGGCTTTGTTTTGTTTTTAATCTTGACAATGCTGAGCATGCTTCCAGAAAGAATAAAGGTTTTCTTTGTTGGGGAAATAAATAAAAGTTAACATAGATGTTACTTTACAAACATGCATTGCCTTTCTCAAAGGGCCTTCAGGCTAAATTATGCACCATATTTGATGTAGTAAGCAAAGGTAAACAGCAGGGAGGGAACCGAAGGGCAGATTTTGCTGACAGCACATTGAAAGCTCAGATATTAAGCAAATATTGGTGGAGGTTAAATAAATGCACAAAGATTCCAAGAAGCACAGCTGAAGGGAGATGGGAAGCAGCGAAATAACTTATAAAAACATTAACCTACAAGCCCCAAACAGCAGCAGCAGCAGTTTGTTTGACACACCAAGGTGAATAATCAAAGGATCATCGCTGATGACCATGTTATGCCAGCACTGTGTCCTTGTCCCCGCAGGGACTCTGGGTGGCAGGGGCTCGCAGCACGCTGGAACTGGGACAGACCATGGCACCTGCTGCCGCTGGAGCTTGAATTGCTGTCAAGCAGCTTGCTCTGCACGATGCAGGGACATGACCACTCTCAGTAGGCCAGCAATTTGCATTCTTTCCCCGCCTCTTATTTACATGCGCTTTCAGAGAGTCAGAAATCCCTCAAAGCTGCTGCTTTCAGCCATTATGTTGTTATTGGGTGACCTGCACCAAAGGGTGACCTTCATGAGCGTGCAGAAGGGCTGAAGTCAGGACCTTCTCACTTACGGAGCATGGGTTGCTACAAGGTGAGCCAACCCAGAACTTTTTGCTACAGAACAAGTACATAGCAAATAATATAATACTTGGGTACAACCCTGGAACAAAACACCACTCAAGTTTTCATCTCAGTGAAATTATCCTTTGAAACACTGGATGATGTAACTGCAATGTCAGGGAGGGGGGAAATAAAAGGATTGCCAGAATTCTAACATTTGCTTACAGAAATATATAAAAAACAAACAAACAAACAAACAAACAGAACAAAAACTCAACACAATCATTTTTCCACCTTTCACAAATTAGCATGTTTTCTCCATTCCACATCAAGTCTGAGGAATGCCAACTGCAGACAGAGATAACTTGTTTGCAGATGACACCATGTTGGGAGGTGGTGTTGATCTGCCTGAGGGTAGGGAGGCCCTTCAGAGGGTTCTAGATAAGCTGGATCACTGGGCTGAGGTGAGTGGGATGAGGTTCAACAAGGCCAAGTGCCGGGTCCTGCACTTTGGCCACAATAATCCCATGCAGAGCTATAGGCTTGGGGATGAGTGGCTGGATGACTGTGAAGAGAAAAGGGACCTGGGGGTGTTGGTTGATGCTCAGCTGAACATGAGCCAACAGTGTGTCCAGGTGGCCAAGAAGGCCAGCGGCATCCTGGCCTGCATGAGAAATAGTGTGGCCAGCAGGAGCAGAGAGGTAATCATCCCCCTGTACTCAACACTGGTGAGGCCACATCTTGAGTATTGTGTTCAGTTTTGGGCCCCTCACTACAGGAAAGACATTGAGGCCCTGGAACGTGTCCAGAGAAGGGCAACAAAACTGGTGAGGGGCCTGGAACACAAGGCTTATGAGGAGTGGCTGAGGGATACGGAATTGTTCAGTCTGGAGAAGAGGAGGCTCAGGGGAGACCTCGTTGCACTCTACAACTTCCTGAAGGGAGCTTGTGATGAGGAGGGGTTTGGCCTCTTCTCCCAGGCAACAAACAGGACCCAAGGAAATGGCCACAAGTTGTACCAGAAGAGGTTTAGATTAGACATAAGGAAAAACTTTTTCTCTCAGAGAGTGGTCAGGCACTGGAATTGCTGCCCAGGGAGGTGGTGGAGTCACCATCCCTGGCAGTGTTCAAGAGGCGTCTGGATGAGGAGCTATGAGATGTGGTTTAATAGCTTGTGGTAGCAGCGGTAATGGGAGGATGGTTGGACTAGATGATCTTGTAGGTCCTTTCTAAACTTGTGATTCTATGATTCTATGAACTTCATGTTTTCCATGTAAAGATTGCAAAAAGGGACTAAAGAAAACATCATACAGACAGATTGTGAAAAAATGAGAATTATAACTGTATAAGCCAAGACTTTCCAGAGTACAGGAGAAAAATTCAGCATTCCCCTTCATAGCCATCTTATAGAACCAAAGGACCATTAAGATTGGGAAGACTACTAAGAACATCAAGTTCAACCTTTAGCCCATGCCTGGGACTGCTCCAGACCACATCCCTCAGTGCCATATTCACGTGGTTCTTGAACACCTCCAGGGATGGTGACTCCACCACCTCCCTGAGCAGCCTGTGCCAGCACCTCACCACTCTTTCCGAGAATAAATTCTTCCTGATTGTCATGGTTTTATGGTCATCAGTATTCCACATCATAACATCACGTAGTGCACTGGGAATTAAAGTGTTCATGTCCCAGTTCCACATACCAAAGAGAAGAAACTACGTTCCCCAGAAGACTGTCTGCTGTGCTGATATCATTCCTGCACAGGGAGGAATGCACATAAGGCGTTGTCAGGTCATCTGACGCTCTTTTGCTTTCCTTCGGCTTTTCTCTTCGTGGCTCTTTTCCTTCGCCTCTCCTGGCTGCCGCCCGTCCCGACTGCGCATACTACTTCAGTATTACTGTATGGCCTACAGCTTTAGATACTCTCTCATTGTATTTGATTTATTAACTTCAATTCTAATTATATTGTATTATAGTGTGTAATCTTGCATTCTGATACCATACTTAGTAAATTAGTTCGTTTCTCCTCAGATCGTTGCTGCTGTTTTAAATTATTTTGGGGTCCCTCGTTTCCCTTTTCTGGAGGCATGGATTTTGCAAAATCCCTCCACACCACTAGTCACAGAACCAGGCCAAACCAGCCCGTAAACCGTTGACACCAATGTCCAACCTGAACCTCCCCAGAGCAACTTAAGGCCATCACCTCTCATCCTATTGCTGTTATCTGGGAGAACAGGCTGATGCCCACCTCTCCATAACCTCTCCTTCAGGTAGTAGTAGAGAGCGATAAGGACCCCCAGAGCCTCCCCTTCTCCAGATTAAACAGTGCCAGAATAGTCCTGTGTGTCGAGAAGCACCCTGACAAGAAAATGCCCTGCCCACTGGCCAAAACCACCAACAATTACAAATGAGAACACGCCCAAGGTAAGTGCACCGTAAGTGTCAGGTATAGATCGAGCACATAGCATTAATGTGCTTCAGAACAGGGAAAAAGCTGCTTGTGACACTTAGATGTGATGCAGAGGAACAGAACCCCAACACGCTAGCTGGCATTAGGTGCAATGATTTCTTCAACAGTATGCAGGAGCTTGTGAAATTTCAACCAAAGCTATTAGAAGTATGAGGACATGCCCATCAGGACAACACTACAACCAAGCACAAGTTTACAGCAAAGGATGAAAGGCTAATTCTGCAAGTACTACAAAACCACCACAAACTCCTACTTTCAGTTAAACCATGCAAATTGAGAATCTCCCATGTCCCCAAACCTGACAAATGATTCATAAAATGGATAAACAAAAAATAATTCAGAAACATACCAAGAACAAAAACAATGGAGTGTGATACCCCAGCGGCTCAGAGGCATGCTGAGATTTAACAAGATGCAGAGCCCCCAACACCTGCCACAGGAAGAACTCATTGCACTCAAAGGAAAAGCCAAATCCTGGGAAACAAAGGCAAAGTTGCTGCAATCAGGCACATAACTCCCAAGCTAGCAGTTGTAAAAACATCAAAACCATGTCAGCATTGGGTTCAGACAATTTAAGCGAATGGGAAACCAACTTATCCCCAAGCTGGTGATAAGGATAGGATGAATAAAGAGTAACTGTACTCTCTGCAAGTGGGGAGACATTTTGAAAACATTTGTCCTCAAGGTATTCACCAGATGTTCATTAAGCCTTTAAAGGAGCTGCACCCACAAGTGATGGCATTTGGGGTCCCTAACACAAAGATAACACGAAGGGAACTATAGTCACATCTTCAAATGCCTGTCAGAAGTTCCTTGGAAAATGGAATTAAAACACTGCACTACTGCTTTACGGGACACTTGCTGATGTTTGCAAGCCTTAGTCCAATCCCCTACAGGGCAAGTGTGATGCTAGATACCTAAATACGTTATCTCACTTTAGCTATTCAGAAATTATTAGAGTTTGTAAACTACCCCAAACCCGCTGAAATTGCTATCATACGTTATACGTCACCAGAAAAGGGGGAGGAAGCAACTCATTGGCTCCTTAACACCCGCAGTGTTAACATCCAGGAGCTGGAAACTATCTTCAAGGAAGCGCAGGAGATGCAGGAAGATGTCAGATGCGTTATATAAACCTGCCACATGCCCATTTCGATGAAGATCCAAACAGAGAACAGCACCTGAAAGAAGGCTTCTGCCCATCCCTCTGAAAGCTGGCCACTGGGAGTGCCAGAATGGAGTCCTCCCATCTGAACAAGTGTCCAGCACCTGAAATGAAGGCTGCACAGTCCTGCAGGGTCACTAGCAACACCAGTTTTGCAACCAGTTTCTGGAATCTAGAAAGGAGCATGTTTGTCTTGAGAGAGTGTATATTGGTCAAACGATTAAAAGCAGCAGAGTGAGTGAAATGCTACGGTTAATTATAGGGCTATGTGCAAGCAGACAAAGGAATGAATCACAAAATTGCGGGGTTGGAAGGGACCTCAAGTGATCGAGTCTGACCCAACTGCTGAAGCCTGAGTTTGCCCTGTCTGGAAGCACTCCTGGTTTTCTGAATGTTGAAGCATTGCCTCCTGGCATTGTTTCTGGAGACCGCACACAAACCATGTCTGGGGAGGAAGGAAATGGGTGGTACTGTGCTCTGCACTGAAGCAGAAAGGCTATGTGAGCAAGCAGCAAAGATAAGCAACAGGAATAGGTTAATGGGAAGGAGAACCAGGCATCCGAAGAACAACAAAGGAGATGTGAGCAATAGAAAAGTGCATTTGTGCTAGAAAGAGGAAAAGCAGCTAAGGATACCCTTTCTTAGCCAACAAAGCACTTAAAACCAGAAGTTTTGGTTATACACATTAAAAAACAAAAATAAAAAAATCCAACTACACAAGATGCAGAGGCATTACACAAGAAGTTCCCACTCCTGTCCCACTCAAGTCTGACTTAATCTGACAGGGACAGGATGAACCTAAAACCACGGTAAGACAGAAGAAGAAAGGAAGAGTGTTACACAATCTAAGAAAAGTTCCATGTGACAATAATGTTAGCATTACCTTTTGACAACCAGGGCTGTGGCAAAGCCTTCCATAAAAGCAGCAACAGAAGCCATCTTGTGCCAAGACTAAATGAGGATTATATGAGGGTTCCCTGCATTAACAAATGAAAACACCTCTTTCTAGTTGTACATTGATTTCAAAAAGCAGGGCCAAGGTCTGAAGGTTTGCTTTCTATCAGCACAATTCCACACGTTTCCGCTAGGTTCAGATCAACAAGGAAGCAAAACCATACCGGGTCACACGAATTACCTCCTGGTAGGCAAAGGCAGGGCTCAGACTTACCTATTACACAAAACTCAAGAGAAACTAATTAAAAACCCTCTCATTTCACTAGGGACACAAAAAGTCTCCAAAAAATTGAACACAGCACCCAGGCGATATATCCATGCCACAGCTACTCAGGGGCAACTTTTTTTTTTTTTTTTTTCCTTGGAATGGCATCAGTTGGATTATGCAGTTCATGGTTGCCAATGGTAGAATGTCTTCAAGATTCATAGCTCCCTGGCTTGTTCCTGAGATATAATGGCGTCAATTCATGAATTTGAAGAGCAGCTGCCGATATTCTGTTACTGAGGGCATACCCATTCATTCCCGGATAACTGCTGTATATAAGCAAATAAATCTTCAAAGATTTTCAGAATCTAGTAAAAGCTACCTTTTTCTTTCATCACATTTTCAGTAGGAAAAAAAAAAATAATCGACTTCCATTTTTACATTAGCTATGAACCTACTTTCACTGGCAAACTTCCCTCAAAGCACGCCATTTTCAGGCATGAGCCTGTAAGACTTAAAGGATGAGTGACTAAAATAGTCACTCTCCCAGATCACTTGCTTTTCAGAGCAATTTTAACAATGTTCAGCCTCAGTAGATCTGTGGCATTAATGAATGCTAGAAAGGCTGTTGGTGCTACATAAGCTTTGTCCACAAAAGTCTTTCTGAGGTTTCATCACATGTCAGGTAATACAGAAGTATTAATATTCATAATTAAATCATTGCTCAGAGTTGACTGTATCTCAACTACTGTACAATCCATATAAGAGAGGAAGTCTGGTACTTCATTCCATTTCCCACTAGTTTTGAAGTAAATAGAGCTTCATTTTTTAATTGTATTTCTTTAAAAGTAGCAAGCCCTTTTGATGGGCCCAACATTTAAGTCCCAGATCTTAAAAAACTAAAGCACGCATACTTCTTCACATGGCCAAGGTTGGACATTGAGTTGAGTTTAACATCAACTTTTATTACTGAGAATGCTATTAAGAGATCTATATTACTTGAAATACTTTCTTCAGGCAAACTCAAATAGATGATTTTTCCTCCGTCTCTCTACCCAAATTGTACAATGTACATTCTTCACTTTCGCACCGTACAGAGTATGAAATCAACATGAGCCTTCCTTTAAAACTATTTACATGCTATACATATGTAAAAGCATTCCTACAGGAACTCCTCTTTTTGGCTCTGAACTCTTTCTGCTGGGGATACACATCAGTCACTCATTCAGCAGTACACATACAAACTTCTTAATTAACAGCAGTATAAGTGTATATCAAGAAAAACTCCACGCCGATAGTTTGCCCATGTCACTTGGCAATGTCCCTTTAATATTAATACACAGAGAAGTAAATTTTTTTTCATAAATTTGTTCAAGTATGTGGAACATGTAAAATGCATAAGAATCAATATGGACATCATTAATGTTATATTTATTTATTCTCCAGCTTCATACAAACTGGATGTAGAAGCATAAACATAGTACATTTCTACCATTTTCAACAAAAATATAACCAATATGTACAATTATTGTATTAAAAATACAAAAGGGATACAGACTCCACCAATGTCTTTCTAAAAGACATACAGGTACAAGTAGTATCAAAAGTATGAGGAAATCACCAGTTAATTGTACATTCTGCACTTGACATCACAGAGCGAACTGAGATTAGCAGTCCTATGGTCTACAATTACTTTATGCTTATATAACATTTGTGCAACTTGTGATAGAGCTAGGATTTTGTATTTCTATATGCACATGAGGTCCATAGCCTTGAGAATAAAACTGGCAAATAATGCATATTACCTGTAAAATTACAAATGCATAATTGACAATGTGATATATAAGCAAATAGACAAAAGCTATGATTACAGGAGAGAGAATTAAATAAAGCACTGACATTTGCCTGATACAGTGAAAAAACACTGCATTTTGATCTTTAAAATTTGAAGTTATTTACGTTTATCTACTGATCAATATGATCAGCTGAGTTCAATGGAAGAAAAAAAAAAAAATCCAAGACCAGCAGTTCCTCACATTTGAGTACTACTCGGATTGGCAGCCTTCACTTCTCCGGAGTCTGTGCAAAAACAACACAAAAATAGAGGGGAGGGTCATTTCAGTCGTTATAGGTTAATAGCAGCTGTGAGCAGGTGGTTGCTACACATTGGCCTTCTCTACACATGCAGTGTTCCACAAAGCCATTAACAGTTGTGACTATTTCTGCATTGCAAAGGCTGGCATATCTAAAAAGGTTATTCTTCTTTACTTAAAGGCTTGTTTATCCCCCTAATGCCAAGTCAATAGATGGAGGTTATTAAATCAATATTAACAGCTTTCAGGAGCTGTGACATCCCAGCTTGCCTTCACTGCAACGTTATCCAGTTAATTTTTCTTGTAATATAACAACTATAGAGTAAAAAAACAAACAAACAACAAAAAAATAGAAATAATATATAACTTAAAGGTGAGGTTGCCGTCTGTCTCGTTAGAATGGGATACTTTGTTTTGAGCACGCCGTCCTGTATCCCACAAGGCACAGGTACGAGGCATGGTGTCCGCTGTTCCTTCATTGGAGAGCTGTAAGAGCATGGCTCTGCACTGATCCTAGACCCAACGCCATCCTCACTAACGGGCACAAGTCTGGAAGCTTCCACGGTGGGACACACTAAGAGAGAAGCTAGACAGTTGGGAAAGGCTGCGTCCTGCAGCCCCTGCCTTCCCTTCTGCCCTGCTCAGACATGCGGCAGGTAGGTGTTATCTGGGAGCTGAGGCTGGCAACCCTACTTACAGGTAGGAAATAATACTGTAATTACTAGGCAGATGCAGTATTTGATCTCAGAACACAAATGTACAAAATTGTAACAAAGGCATTGTAAACAAGCAAATAAGCACTGCCTCCTTGAAGGATTTCAATGCATTCCACTCTTGGTAGGTTAAAGGCCAAATGTAAATTGACAACTAGCTTATCTCATTATCTCAATGAGACTAAGTGCTAGGATCACGATTAAAACTGAAAAGGAAGATTAAAAATCCCTTCCAGGCATTGGGAAGTGCAGCCAGAGTTATCGTCCTGATGTGATGATCTTGGAATTTGGAATGATACTGTGTGATGTGGCAGACAGCGACAGTGGTAGCTTGGAGATTGCTGCACTGTGCATTTCAAGCAACACAGTTTGAAAAGTGCCAGGGCGATTTCTTCACAGTATTTCACATGCAAGGGGAGAGGGGACAGAAGGGGGGTCTGAGGGGGTGGAGGAAGAAGCCCCATGCTGCTTTAAGGCAGGGAAGGAGGCAAACAGGTCCACCATCCTTTAACTATAGTTCCAAGGCTCCTATTCTAGGGATGTCTTCTTGTGCTCTCCTTTAAGGTGGTTCACTCTGGATCCAGAAAAGCCCCAAGTCTTACACAGCAGAGACTTGTTCATCTTCTGCAAACACAACAGGACAGGGGAAAATATCATTTAGTTCATGTAGATGAAGACTGCTACTGAATGAAACAACATGTACTGTGTTCACATGCTTTCTGTTCCTCTCTGTTAGGTATATTAAAAACAAAACAAAACAAAACAAAAACCCCAACTATCTAAATATCTTTACATTTCAGGTCTCATGAGAAGCACTTCTCTGAAATTTCATTCTCAAAGAAAATAAGGCAATCACTATTGTTGAGCTAGGTGCAGTATTCTCAGGTCGAGAATGTGACAGCTATTCCTAAACATCTAATAGCTTCACCAAGCAGTTCTTATATTTTTCCTTGAATATATCTGCCAGAAGTCACTATTTCCTAGTGATTTATTTGAATTAAGATTGCATAAAAATGTCTGTGGCTTCCATTGTCACTGGTAAAATACAATTAAAATTCTCAAAATGCCACAGTAGTTCTTAAAGTTTGAGGCAATGCTGTTAAAGGGATCTCATCTTTTTTGTCATGTTTGATTGCCGACTTCATGCTGTACATAGAGCTTTAGTAACTAAGCAATTAGCTAGGGAAGGAGAAAGTTAGCCTTTCTACCAGTAGACAAAACAGAGCACCAAAGATTCAGATGCGTGACTTGAGCACTACCCTGCTCAGGTTGCAAGCATCTAGCTCTGAAGATGCAATCCAGCTACACTTACACTCCACCAAATAACAGAAAGACTACGTGTGTGTGGTCTTTATATTGCAATAGCTGAGCTAAAGCGTAAAGATCGGCAAGCAAGATAGCAAAATCACATGAAGCAGTTGGTATGGAAGACCCAGTGTCCACAATGTAAGAGTTTCAGCTAGAATGCTGAGTGATAATCCATCTAAACCTGACCAGTGATGCTCTCTGGGGGTAGGCATTTGTAGACTGAGATAAATATTTTGAGCTAGTAACAAACATCGGATATTTTCAGGGCAGCCAGGGCTTTTTACCTGGAACGTAGGCACCTCAAAAAAAAGTTGCCTAAGCCAACTGCTTGGTTGTCCAAGATTCAAGGCGGACATACATTCCAAATTTTAAATGATGTTTTGCATGAACTGAATTCTTCTCCTTCCAGAAAATAAACAGACAGCAAGGTTTGAAAGATGGAAACTCAAATTATAGCGAGAATTTCTAGTGCAATAATCACTTGCATAATCTACTTTATGACTGTGAAAACAATGCTCACATTTGCATGCAGCACACTTAAAATTTAACAGTAAGAAATTTACCATCTTCATCTGCAGGAAACCCTTGAGACTGATAGTGAGCAAGACGTGGATCTGACTCGTTTGGTTTATGCCACTGAGGTTTGTTCACAGGCCTGCTAGTTGAATGGCCATGTGACTGCTGCTGTTGAGCCGACGTCCCATGGGTCTCACATGTCCGTGCCACCATCCTAGACCTCTGAAGTGCAACGTTGTAATCCGGAGGCTTTCTAGTTGGATGGGAAACACCTTCTGCAAACTCAGCAATAGGTATTCCTACATAACCAGGAGGAGTTGGAGGTGGTTCCCGATACCGACCTTCTTTTCGTGCTGCAAGAAAAAAAAGATTATTATGAAGTAACAAGATGAAAACTGCTCAAATCAAAATAAGCAGTGAGAGTTAAATGTTGATCAACTGACGATCCCAGGAGGAAAAATCCTGAAGAAGGATGAAAGTTAAATACTACTTAGTAGATAATGAGATACTGAAAAATAAACCGTACAAGGAAACTAAGAATATACAACATATGTATGATACTGCTGTTCTTCCAGTACTGAAGTATTAATGAAATTAAATTCACCAAATTACATGAGGAATTTGCTCTAACTTAGCAGCCGAAGCTGCTCCATCAACTACACGGAATGAAACATTCACTGGTCAAAGAGACCAGTGATGTGGAAGACACAAGAGTCCACAAAAGTGGCAGCCATCGTGAACATCAGCATCTCCTCAAATGCACGTCTATCTTAATCTTGTAGATGAATTTTGTTCCTATAAGCTTACCTCTTTGGTTCTTAGCAGCTTGCAGGCAAGGAAAAAAAAAAAAAAAAAAAAAAAAAAAAGAGGAAAAAAGGTTCCATAAACCTTACTTAGTAAGGCAAAGCCACAGTTCCAAGAGATAAGAGTAATGGACCTCATTCTCATGCTTTTTGCATGCATCACTGACCATTGCTCTTATGGTGTTAATTTCTGCAAAATTAAGTCTTGAAATCATTCCTACAAGAACACTAATTGAATAAGATTTTGCGCAGGAGAAGGAAAGACCACATACTTTGTGGATCTCATCGAGGTTTATCTGTTTGCTAGAAAAAGAGTTAACTCTGGCCATAACCAGTGTACCCTTGTAGAGAGATTCGAGGGAAGAAAGTGTGATGAAGAGTTTTTAAACACCTTCAGGAACGGACCAGATGCGCGTTGGTTTCATGATTCTGTATTGTGGAATTTCATGTTTAAAGAAGTTAATTAGGACTTTGATCCTGAACAGTTTTTTGTGAGTCTAAGCCTTTTATGTGACTACTTACAGTGCAAAGGCAAACACAGCACGGAAAAGCCTGGCACAGCAAATTTACTCTTCCTGCCTTGTCATACCCTGTATATTCTTGCACAAGTGATAAGGACAACATCACCCCGCATTATCCACTATGAAATTGACTGAAAGGGCAGTCAGTACCAGTTAACAACTGGTTTTACTGGGCTGGTGGGCTTTTTGCCTTGCTATTAGCAAATCAAATAGTCTCCAATGGAATCCAAATACTTTTCTTGGACAAATACATGCAACTGAGCAAAGCAACATGAAGAAACTTCTGAGAATTTCTATTCAAAGATTTCAGTAATTTTCATTTTAACTGATTTTGAAATAGAATAAATTCTGTTGAAAAATTCTATTGAACTATTGCAAGAGATTAATGATAAACAGAGCTGCATTTTCAAGCACAGTTAATAGTACTGAATGCATGGAAGTTATACGGCTGCAATTTTTGGATCTTTTTCATATTCTCCAAAGTCTATAAATGTATATAAATGTAGTGGCAAGTCTGGAAGCACACCTGTTGGTGGAAACCAAGTGTATCAAAGAGTAAAATTAGAGCATGGCACAAATCAGAACCTTGAGTCCTGAACTGAGCAGCTTCCTCCACTTCACAGTTCAAGGATCCAAAGCTGCACCCAAATTTTGCAGCAATAGGCCATTGGTAAGCAGTATACTTAGGCAGAAAATGGAAAAGCAGCTTATCTTAATGGTCTCAGCACGATCTCAGTGTGACAGACTTTTTCAGCTGTGTCAGAGCAAAATGGCTTTCAGATAGCTCTCCATAATAACCTGAGGAAAGGCATTCACAGCAAAGGGAAATGAAAGATGCAAAAAATCTAGAGGAGTCTTGGATGGCCCTGTGACATCTTGGATGTGTAGAAGGAAAAATTTTAGAAGTGTTAAAACGCTGCCAAAGCTACCTTTATATTAAATTTTACATTATCTGATTATTACCTCACTGGATGACTGTAAACATAATACACCCTAATTTCTCAGGAATCTCTTCTATTTCAGTAATCTAAAGAAATGCCTCATCTGGTGTCTAAACACAAAGTGACTGCATTTTTAGAAGTAAGGAACATTCAAAAGTAAGGAATCATCAGACTAGTTACACAAATGTAGAAAGGAAAACACTTCTTAAAAAAAAAAATCAGGACACATTTATAAAGATACCTAAATATAGAACACAGAGCCTTATTGTGAAGAGTAATTCACATTTCAGAACAGACACTCATATACATCAACTCTTCAAAACACTGCCCAGCAGTTGAGCTAGTTTTTTTTGTGTTTTTTTTTTATGATGTATGGCAGGCTGTCTCGAAACACAAAGGAGCAGCCAGAACTGAGAAGCAGCTGTAAGTGATAATTTCTCTAGCAGTAAAAACACAGTTACAGGGCAAAAATTGAGAGACTACAAAATGTTCCGTTCTGCTTTAAAACCAAACTAGACAAAGGAAAAATAGGTTTAGAACAACGCTAAGCACTGTAGGTAAGTGAATTAAAATAAAATTTAACTTACCAATAAGCCCCTTTGTAGTACTTGATGTTACCGGTATGTGAGCGGGCATGGGAGCTGGCTTCGCCTCCTCTGCTGGTATGGATGTTACGCAGCTGGTTTCAGCTTCAATAGAAACATCCTTCCCACCCCTTCGTTTTATGGTACCTGTGTCACCTTCCGAGTCCTCTCCCCAGTAGCCCGTTGAGGATGCCCAGCTTGCTCTGGACTGTGCTTGATCGAGGCCCTCCCTACCTTGACTTTGCCGGCTATATTTTGTGCCATGATCAGAGAACATCAGCTGGTCCACATGACTGCCTGAGGCCCACAGTCCTGCCCCATCGCCTGAATTATCAAAATGAGCGTGTCCAAAAGGCAGAGTCTCCCAGCTTCTCTGGTGCTGTATCGTTTGTATGTTGTCATGAGAACCACTTGAACAAGAAGTCCAGCTACCACGGCCACTGTCAGCTGCATCGAGTGAAGCTCTGTCCCCCTGATCCTGTGACAGTTCTTCTGTACTAGGAGAAGACAGAACAGTAGCTCCAGAGTACAGGCCTCTGCTCTCTGACAGTGGTGCGTAAGATCTAGATGCACATTGAAGAGGGGAATAAGAAAATCTAGCATTGAAAGCAGAGACCTTTTACAAAGCACACAAAGAACTAGCAAATAAAAAAAAATAAGCATATTGAAAGTTTTGATGCAATTCATGTTGTACTTCCTTAAATGACTAATCTGACTTTGAGCAAAGAACACTTTCCTTTTAAGCTTATCCTTAACAGAACCAATAAGAATAATCACTGGGCAGCTCTCCTGATGAAACGTAACACCTTAGTGGAGCCACATCAAAATGTAATATCTTAACTTTGCAGCAGTCCTTTAAGACAGGCAAACACCACTGAGATACACAGAATAAAAGGGAGCAGACTGATAGATAGGTTCCCACCACTTTTCCAGACAAGCAATGCAAATAACTCAAAGTTAGAAACTGAGATTTATCAGGAAGTGACTGAAACTCAGATTTAGACTTCTGCTCCTTCATAACTCTGAATGACAACTTCTCAGTATTTTTTGCAAAGGAAATTGACTTTAATGTTACTTTTGGAAAAACATACTACTTCCTAGAGCAAGTACGTTCTCTGTAGCCTTCCAGTAGCTGATCAAGTGTGACACTATCGCTTACATAGTGGCAGTGAAAACTGATCAGGTGTCAGCTACATTTAGCAACTGTCAGGACTGCTGCAAGTTGTGGTTTCAGGGCAGCTTGCTATGCAGATTGGGACTCTCGCCTTCCAAATATTTTACACATCTGATCAAAGAGCTTGCACAGCGTGGGATTCCCAGAGCTGAAGCGCACCACTTTCGGAACAGGCCTGTCATCCACAGACCCTACAGGACCATAAACCTTAAAAACAGAGAACTAAAGCTTCCAAATAATAGCTCAGAAAAGCAATTGGTGACTAAATAGGAACCAGAGCTTCAAATATTTTCAGACCAAGGCTCACTGGCAGACATTCAGAGAACTCCTTGCATCACTGGCTTACCCACCTTTACAGAAATTAATTATCTAGAAAATTACTTAGAAAGCCAACAGCCAAACATGAATTTTAGCTTCCAATTATTGTTGACAAGGAGAGAGATTTGGGGTAAAATATTTCTGAGTTAGATAAAACTGCAATTTTCTGTAAAAACAGACTGGAAAATTACTAGCTATTTCTTCTCTCAGTGCCATTCCTGAATAACTGCATCAATAATTTGTCATCTAACTCAGTTAATTCGCCACCTAAAAAAATGGCTAGAATACTCATCTGCTACAGAGAGGAGTCTACAGCAATACTAAGAGCTCGAATAAGGTCTACTGGAAGAAAGGTCTCAAAAAACATGTGTGAGGACAAAACATTTTCTTGTAAGAAAACAGAACAGGATCACAAGACTCAGTAGTGAAATAGTGGAATTTAAGAGCAAAGGAGAAAAGGAAAATTTGAGTGAGATAATAGGAAAGTTATATAAACAAACATACATGCCACACGCTGTATGAAAGTATAATTTAAGTAAGAATAAAATTCCTACCCTAAGCTGTATTGATCTGGTTCAATCACGATCCTTCTATCAATTCTTCCCATGCCAAGATTAGTCTCCACAATGCTGACAGAATGCCTCTGTCTCCTCTCATCATGCAGGGATGCTGGCATGGAGTCAAAAGAGGAATTGCTGACAATACTAGATCTGGAAGAAATTTCACTGTGACCAGAGTCTGAGAAGTTATCCACTGTGCCACTGGGAGCCAAAGCATAACCTGCAAAGGGAACATCACTTTAATCAGACTCTTAAGAGGCCCACTCAGCTATTGCCAAGCAGCTGGCAAGTTTCACTGCTGCAACTGTAGCAAATCAAAAGTATGATTATGTTTTACTCACAGAAGAAGCACTGAAGAAAAAAAAAATACAGCTTACCTTTATAAATTCTGTATGCCCTATTTCTTGAAAAGCAGTTTAAGATCGTAGGGAATGTGAAACACTCATTTAGAAACCAGCCACTCACCTTTCTTCCCTTCTACTTTCCTCCCCCAAATTATTTTCAAATGCATCGCATTTGTGTTCCTATATCGAGAAATCTCACTTTTAATGAAAAAAAATACAGCCTATACATAAACAGTGCTACCAAATTTGGAACAGAAAAGGTGCACTAGACAAGACTAATGTTCAAAAGCAATTCAGAAGACCCTCTCATACAGTTTTTGTGTTCCACAATACTACCCTTCAGCGGTGAACAACATATGCAATGTGAAGCACATACGTCTGGGCTCACTGTTTATTACATATTTCAGTGAATAAAAAACCTATAATGTTTTTTAATTAAATTTTAAAAAATATTCAAGGTTTTCAAGCTTTCTTTGTGGTACTTGGCTAACTAATTATATTCCAAAAGACAATATTCATGAACTATGAGAATTACACCATCATTTGGAGGTGGAATTGACACTGCCAGACTGTAATAAAACCTGCAAACAACAATAGTCTCACAGCCAAATTCAGCTTTTCTTTTAACACTGACAAAATGCTCTTATAAACTAGCTTGAAGGTCATTAAAAAACACACATCTACAATTTTTTGCTTTCTATCTATATTAAGTGTCAAGATGAATTCAAGTGATCTGCCCCAATTCACACTTGCTGAGAATATGGAATGAACACCGTCAGACTTTCTGAAAGGACATATCATTAGCTTTGTGTCACCATCAAGCTTTTAAATTTCAATTTTAAAAGCATCTTTATGATTTGCTTTTTTAAACAGTAAAATATCTTTTAGTTGCAGCTCTGACCAAAATTATCTAAATCCACTTTTTGCTAATAATTTGGGAGAAATTAGGCTGAGATCTTACAAGGGTTTATGATGATAACCTAACTCTTCTTCACGTTACATTCTCCTCCATCCAACCTTAACACAGATCACTTCAATAGAACTTTTGGATAGGCTTTTGCACTTTTTTGCTATATTTATCTCCTCTCTTTTCAGTTCTCAGCTTACCCAGTTGGACTTATTTTTTTCTCTTTCGTTTCCATTAACCCCATCTATCCCAGAGGTCTATGGTGAATTGATATTCTTGCTACTGCTCTCAACTCTAAAAAGAGAGGACGAACTGATTGGGTCCATTAGTTGGGAACCACAGGGTCTCAGTTACAGAGTGCTGCCACCTACCAGGTTAAGGAAAGGGTTCAGCTATCCACTTGATAAAAAAGTAGAAAAATTGATACATGCACGTTTCAAAACCTTATAATCTCTATGCAGTTTGGAGACAGTTACTGTTACAGCAAAGCCTCCAACACACACATCACTTTGGCATTTTATTTTATTACAGAAACTCAACCTCAATACATGCATTTTAAATTCTTTTTAAATATGACCAAAATCTTTTAAAAATTAACACCACCAAGAAAGTTCCAAAGTGCAACATCATTCCTCAAATATCCATGTTTGGATAATTAATTATGCTTTCTATTAAAATGATTATTAGTTATTTGTATCCCTAATAGCTTAAGCTTGCCTGTCATACATAGGTCATATCCCACCCAGCCGGGTAACAGAGTAAACAATTCTTTTAATAGCTTAATGAGCTCAGTGAAGTTTAAAATCTTGTATAGCAATCTGCACGCACTGCCACTGGCAGAAGATGCTCTGATGGGAATACTTTTGTCAGAAGCAGCTGTAATGAGAGTGACCTAATGCATCACATCCTGTATCAGTTCAGGCTTCCTTGCCTACTGCTATCAAGCAGGGCCTTCAGCTGTCCCACTTGAGCACCACCTCCTGCTCTCTTGCTGACCATATGTGCCTGAAAAGGGAGCAGTAATTTATACTGAATGTACAGATTTTCTTTTAGAAACTTCCAAAGTCTACGACCTTCAGGAAACTGAATGAGAAAGGTTCTGTGTCTAGTACCTTTCCTTGGAGAACTCTGTGGTGAGGTGGGAGGAGAAGACAGATGTGAAGATGCGCTTGATACTGCATCTTCAGATTGTTTCTTGTGGCGGTCCAGACTTCCTTCTTCAGATAATGAAAGAATTTTCTTTAAAGCTTGTGGGGAGTTAATGCCTGTAAGTAAGAATGAATGCAGGCAGATGTAAAGTTTCATATAAATACATCTTCCTATTTCACAGTGCATTTATGGAGGGAACACCATATAGGAAAAAACACTTTTCTCTTTAATTTACGAGTTTCTAACAGCAGCTTAAATTAAACAAAATTTTAATCCTACTGTTCGAAACATAGTGAAGTACTTCTGTAACTTAGTGAAATCAGTCTTTCATTTTTGCTAAATAAAATAAATATTTGTTGCAGAAAATATAATCCAGAGGTGGTGCTTTGTAATACCACCTGCACAAAATACAAATCAGGAATAAGCACAGTAGTGGTTTCTAGCAAATGAACTGAAATGATGATGACATACAATGCTCAATGCTCAGTGAAGGTTTACACTGTGAGAAGTGAAACAGCTTTGTTTCTTTTCCAGACACAGAGCAGTGCAGAAGAGCAAAGGAAGCTGGACAGATTAATAAGATTGGCTTACAAAATAAGGCCATCCTGCAGTTGCCTTTCTCCCTTTAGAGAATTATTTTAGCACTGGTTTATTTTGGGAAACCAAAGAATAACAACATATTTAGGATAATGTACGACGTAAAGATCTAGGGCATAAAGAATTGCTTTTCTGAGGTAACACTTATCTTTGCCTTTTTCCACTCTCTCCTCTCCTCAAAAAATACATCCTGGCATTCACTTAAAAGCAAAGATGGAGCTTCTCTGACAGTTTTGTAAATTTCTGTTTTGCGGTAGGGGATATTTTCAGGCCTTCTACAGACTTTTCCTTTGATCTGCTGGATCACAATGCTATCAATAATTTATAGCTCCTTCATCAACGTAACTTAGTCAACTTTTCAGAAACTTTCCCACACAATCTAAAAACACAATCTATGTAGCTTCAAAATCCTTTTAATATTATTTAATATTTAATATTATTTAATATTAAAATTAACAACTAGATGAAGATCGAATTGTTTCTGGCCCATTTTGCTGCTTTTAATTCTTCTCTAGCAGTCTAAGCTGTGCACAAGTAAAACTAATAAAAAGTGTGAGAGAGAAGACTTCAGCTCTTAAGCAGGTCTTAAAAATTCACATATGTTATCTACATGTATAGGAACATAGATTTGGAAGACAAATTGGAAGTAATCAGTATATTCCCGAATCTTTCAGTGTGACCTGCAGGCAGCAGCACCAGCTTTACAGTAAAAAGCACTAGGGAACAGAATCCAGGGAGACAATTCTCAAATGGGAACTTCAGGCCCATGTTTGTAATGACTAGCACTCCACTTTTGTAATTAGTCTAGCACACCTGAATTTCTCATTATATTTTCAGAGAACAAAACAAAACAAAACACCAAAGTAAAAACAACCACTAGAACTTCTGAGGCACTTCAGGTCACTGAAAAACCCGATGTTCGCTAATCCCCTTGGAAAATCCAAGGTGTTAGTGCAGATAGCCAGAAAAATTCATTATTTCCACCTGCTATTAACAGGTAAATAATTACACTGATTAAATTGACAAAGATGCTTTCCTGGAAGATTTCCCTCTTCCCATTTCTGAAGAAGATAATTTTACATATATGCTGCATGAAACAGCATAATTTTCCTATCATATTACTACAAATTAACGTCTCCATCTTATTTGATTAAAGTGCTTCCACGACATAAGCAAAGAAACCTCAGAGTACTAAACTGAATGCTTCTTTGTTTGACTTACCAAATGGTGGGAGGTCTTTGACAGGCACTTTCTTACGAGAGGGATAAAGAGATACAGCAGGGACCTGCAGTGCCTGATTTACTTTATGTTGCTGCTGCTGCTGCTGCACTTTCTGCTGAATTCCTGCCCGGGGAGCCACTGGTGATGTTTCAGATTTTCCAGATCGCTTGTCTCCTGTATTCTTTGGCACTTTTAAGAAACGGGAAAAAGCAAAGAATGACTACCAGCCACAAATACAGTGGGAGTTCTAACCTGAGAATTGCTAAGCTCTCCAATTAATAGTTAAAAAGTGATAAAACACCGAAACCACAAATGCAGGAGGATACATCTAGAGCTAAACACAGAGGAGGAAAAGAATCTTTTAGAATCTGTACATTACCAAAGAACCCTTCCTCTTTCTCAAAATAAAACTCTCCTAAATTGACTATAGTTATAAGTTACTAAAATGTGACCAGAAGTATATTGAGCTATGAGACGGACTGTAGTTGGTTTAGGGTGAATATAATCGATACACTACAATTTTGTATCCTAATACCATAATTAGCATTTTTTGCTATCCTGAAGGAAGGGAAGAGCATAAGATACATCATTCTCCAATTAAAGTGTGACAGATTTCCAGTTCTGCTTCCCCCACCATGTCTCTGAAATACCTGGTCAAGATGGAATCCCTTTTTCTCTCTCAGGATGAGGTCATCTGGGATGACCAGCTCTATTCATACCAATAGCCTGAGCACATCAGAACCATAGGGGAACTTTTGGTCTCTCTGGACCCCTCATACAGACAAATCAAAAGAATTCTTGTGCACTTCAGCATTACACCATCCAAAAAGCCTACATAAATTTATATGCTGTTAGCCTCTAAGATGACTCCCTTAAGATTCAAAGATGTCCAGCTCTTGCCCACAGTCAGTTATATAATTTTCTGCCTCATTGTCTAGTTGCCATTCCCAAATACTTCCTTGCATTAGAAAGAAATACATTTAACAGCCTCCTTACAACCCATAGCAAATGGCAGTGCTCACATGTGCTGGTGGCTGGCTCACACTGTAGAGACAGAGTCTGGAGGCTTTCTTCATCCATTTCCAGATCCAAGTTTGAGAGATACTGCTTTACTTTCCGTGCCATCTGAGCATCTTCATACAGCTTTTTAGCATTAAGGAAGGAGCTGCGACGGACCCGCTTTTTATGACCCCCCGCTTGTGCAACATCAAGCACAGCTGCATTTGTACTGCCCTGGCTGAGAGACCTGGAGTGAATGAAGGGGGAAAAGAAGGGGAAAGTATGAGTTAGTCCAACACAGAATCACTTAACAAGCACGAAACATGCAAAAGATTGCATGAATGTCAGTCTATGGTCAAAGCTCACATGCCTCATTCCAGTAAGTCAAACAGCTATAACAGATAGAAGGATGAGGATCAGGAAAATCTTTTTACTTGGTTACAGGCACTACTTTAATTACACAAACATTTTAACCTGTTCTGCTCCAACTAGGCAGTATCACTTCACACATCAAGAAAAGCATTCAAGCTAGCTCTCTCACATAAGCCAGCTATCGAGAAGACTGGGGCATTAGGAAAAGCTCATGCAATAAGGCAATGCTGACAGAAGTCTATAGCTGAAGTTTATATTTCAAGACATGTAACAGAAGGCATTTTTAAAAAGTATCTCGGGAGTTTTCATTCTCACCATATATAGAATGTATAACCCAGCTTTAAGGAACAAAACTTACTTGTAACTTCCCAGGTTGAAAATAATTTTTTCTTAAAAATGATTTGCTAGTTCATGCTGACATAAAAGTCATGCGGGTTTTAATGTATGTACATCTATATAAAAGCTGTGCATTGTTCCTGAATTGATAGGAATAAAAGCTATGGTTGAATTGTAGTGGGAAAAAAGTTTAGCAGGTACTGGAGTTATAACATTTCTATTTGACTGTGATAATTGTTTATTGGCCTTAAGAAATTTAACACCAAATTTTAGCTGTTGCTAACTTCCCACTTCACAATTTCCCTTTTACTTAAAGTCACTTTTTTTTGGCAACAGAAATTGGAGGTGGTGGGAATAACTACCACTGCTATTTACAATCACTTGAGTGTTTTACAGCTTTTGTGTACTAACCTCAAAAGCACTCCTGATCTGAAACATATTGTCAGTTAAAACAAAACAAAACAGGGTTAACAAAAGAAAGTATCAAAGCACCAGAAAATTAAAGATGGCAAGTAGGAAATAATGCAAATGGCAAGGGAAGAATGAATGGCTGTGTGCATTGTCTACAACCACTTACCCCAAACTCCTCCATTTCTTCTTCCTGCAAGTGAGAGCCAGGAAGAGTAAAGCATGGGTTTAAGAAGAGACAGAAAGATCACAAGCTCAGAAAGAAAAAGACCAGATCTAAGGACAAGCAGTTTCTAGAAGCCCACAAACACTAAAAAGAGTCAGCTACACAGTCAGATATTACAAATTCCTCTAAGTTCAAATTAAGGAAAATAATATGCAATAAGCTGGTCTAACATAAAGGCAAAGACCATTACCATTCACTCCACATTTTGTAATGACTCTAGCTTACACTGTTTCCAATACAATCCCATTTCTATTAAATCAAAATGATAAAGCTCTCACACATCGACATTTCAAGCAAACTAACACACCTCCCCCACCCTTCAACTGATGTAATCTTTTTTTTTTTTTTTAAATAAAATAACTAGCAGCTAAGAAATAATATAAACATCCGTGTGTGTGTGTGTGTGTGTGTGCGCGCGAAATCACAGAATTTAATGATTTCTCCAGTTTCAGAACTTCCTTTGATATACACAATACACGGTTTTGGTTAATTGTTATTAACAAAAAGGCCCTCATACTGCTCCAATGCATCAAAGGGACTCAGAAGAATTAGACATCAGCCCTGAAAATCAGTAACATTTCCTGTTCATACAGAGCTCACTGAACAACCGCCCAGGACCTGCTGACAGGAAGAAAAATATATCCTTTACTCTCCGAGTACACAGAGAGGCAAGTGAAAAGCACCTCTTGCTGATACTTAGCCTTCTCCAAACTGGAAAAAGCTCTGCCTTCCACAACAAACTTACCTAGTTCTAAACATTAAAGCAGGATCCATGTTGACAGATGCCATGCGACCAACGTGGCGAATTTCCTTCGCAATCATTCTCAGCTTCTCAAAGTTGACCAAGCCCTCCACTTTGGAATCATTTCCTAAAATTAATGATAGTTAACATCACCAGTGATTGGGTGCCAAAGTGAATTTTTCTTAGCTGGTAAGAGACGAACTACTTATGCTTTTACCTTCATGAAGGAATGTAAGGTCTTTTTTGATAACAGGAAACAGGGGAATAATAGGAGGCTGCAGATTTTGGCTGTTAAGGACATTACGGTATTTTGCCATATTCCTAGATGGATCAAACAAGTCCTGTAGATCTTGGAACAGTTTTTCATACTTGCTTGGGAGCTTTTCCCAAGTAGTTCGGAGCCTTGCAACCGGTGCCAAATTCAGGCCACTTGAAACAAACAAAAAAGTGCAAGAAGTTAAAGAACAATAGGGGGAAAAAAAAAAAAAAAAAAAGGCCATGCTCAACTTTTAGGGAAAAATATCACATAACCAGAATAGCATAACACAACACCAATAAAATCATAAAACTGACAACTTCCTTTTCCAGTGTGCATTGCAAAAAAATTAATAACATTACAAGTAGTTAAACATTTTAGAGAATATGTATTTATTCTTGCTTCTTTGGAACAGCTTCTGAACTGGATAACAATGTTGTAAATGTAGGAGTACCTCAGTAACAATAATTTCCAGATTCCCAGAAATGTCATCTACATGACATTTAGGTGATGACAGCACAGGGACCCACCTTCTTGCTGCAATAAACCATAATAATCCATCTGACTTAATTGCGTCTAGGTCAAATTTTGCTATGAAAGACTCCATATATTTGAGGCTATTCTAAAGCTGTAGCTGGTACAAAAAACAGTTTTCTCCCCCTTAACAATATCAGTGAAGACAGTACCTTATGCAGTGGCTAGCATGTCTTGTTTATAACTTCCAACTCTTGAAAAATTTGGTATAGTAGCATTCCTAATAGTATTTCAGCAAACATTACAGTTTCAAGTTCAAATTACAGGAAAATACCTTCCTTATTGGATCATCAAGTGCCACTGTTAGCGCTATAAATTTGTTTAACACATCTTTTTAAACAGAGATAAGTAAGGCTTTTCTTTTTTCTTTTTACTCAAAATAGAATTTGACATTCAATACCTAATGATAGCAAACATTGAGTTGAAATTCTTGCATTCTCTGCAGTGTAGTGCTATCTTAATGAAATGCTTGATGATTTTCATCCTTTTCAACTGGTTGGTTTCCCTCAGAATCTCCGAAGCTACCCAGAATGTTTCTTGATTTATCACTTCTTCAAACTTCTTTAGATTAGTGCAGCCTGTTTTTGATTTGAGTTTAAACAAGTCATCTATGTATTCTGTGGGTTCAATATTACGGAATAGCTCAAAGTTTCTCATGGAGAGCTGGGTAGCCACCTCAACAGTACTGAGCTGTAGTAGGGAAATTTGACTCTCTCTTAGTAACTCTTGAGCATCTTCATCTGAACAAAGAGTTTCCGTTTCCATGTTGTTCTTCAGGTAATACCTGCAAAAACAAAATTCCAGAACAGACTTGATACAGTATACTCAAATACTAGTGAAAATTAATGACAAGCTGCAACCATAGAATAAATTGAATTTTAGCAGGCTTTGATATTAATTCGAAGTTACATAAGAAGTGATTTCTTGTAAAGAAACAGAATGATAGTGATTAAATAATGCTTCTACTAACAGGATTCTTACTTAATAAACTAGCATAGTCAGCTTTAGCTTAGTTTCTAATCTCACCTGCCACTTAGCTGTATCCTGTCAGCAAGCTTGGATAACTGATCAGGAAGCCTCCTTTGTTTGATTACACCCTCAGGTGTGACAGAGACTTCACACAGCGAATATGCATCAGGAGTTGCAGTGAGAGCAAATTCCCTGATGGCCTGGATGACCACTTCTTTTGCTGTTGTGTCCTTACTGATCATGATGTAGCGACTTTGCTGATCTGCCTTGAAAACCCTCAGAACTTGATCCGGTAAGTCTGAAAAAAAGTTGCATGCAAGATGTACAATTCAGTAATGCAGGAAAAATAAAAACAGCATAAGAACAAGCAATAATATCAGCCACATTGAATCAAACTCCTAATACTATTTCTCTTTATTTCAGTATCACTGTTTCACCTCTCCTATTCCCATGGAACAGGAATGTTGTTTATTTTTTATTCTAGTTGTTTTGTTTTTGAATGAGAGACTCATTCTGCAAACATTCAGAAAAATACAGCTATCAAATGGGAAAGCTACAAAAATATGCATTTCCCATGTATGGACAGATGAGCTAATAGGATTTTCACAGGTGTCGAGTGCTGGTGAATTCCACTTTAGTCTGGGAGTAGCTAGAAATGCACATATAATAGCCAGCTGTATACACAAATAGACTGCTGTAGTGTTAATGCATCCAAGTACTTAACTACTGAAAAGACTCTATCCCTGATAAGTTTAACTCACTGTATCAAATGTGTAAATGATAGAAAATGTAATCACTAAAATATCATCACAGGGTGTAAGAGCTAAAACAGTCAAAGAAAGAAAGCTTTTCTAAGCATTTGGGTTTCAAAAATTATTGTTTCAAACAATTGGTGACAATTCCTGAAGTGAAGGTGTACAAGAAAGCTCAGGAAACCTGGAGAATTATCATCCTATCTCCAATGCTGCATTTGATATTTCCACCACCTCACTAACAGTTTGAAATCTAGATCCGTTAATCAACTGAAGTTTGATTGTTGTAATTATATTATAAAAAGAAAACAAAGAACTAAAAATTGTACTGCTGTCCAGCTTTTTTTTTTTTTTTAAGCTTTTATATGACAAGATAAAGTACTTTCAATTTACTTAATTTAATTTCTTCTCTTTATTACAAATAACCTTTTCTAGTATTATACGGTATGATATCTGGTCATCTTTATCTGATTAGAACTTTTTTTTTTTAAGACTATAAAGGTCATATGAACAAGAAAACACAAAGTAACAGAAAGTCTTCTGAATGTACAACCAGAAGTGACCATTATTTTAAAAGACACTGGAAAAAATTACATACTGAAAAAAAAGTAGATGAAAACATTCATATTGATAAAATAAAGGCCTTATTTGATGACTTATGGAAAAACAGACTTGAAAGTGCATAACACATATTTAAGGTATTGTAAAAACTTATGTTAAGCAACAGAAATCCTGTGAGAAAAGAACCAAAATTAATGTCTTCCTCCTAACGTTCCATTTCTCTAAGGTCATTTGGAAAGCAGTAAGGTAAATTCTTCTGATACGAATGGGCATACACGCTACAAAGGCTGTTTAGACCTAAATGGAACTGAGCCCATAACAGTCAAGCTCACAGTAATATTTTTTGCATCTTGAGAAGCACTAATACTCAAGCACATCATGATTAAGTGATTACATTGTTATTTACCCATAACATGCATCAGTGTAGGCCAATTTTAAGCCATTCCCAAGTACTTGAGTTAAATGTATGAATGCCTTTGATAATCAGCAAGTCAATTTTGCCCATCATCACCAACTCAATATTGACCCGTCTGTCTTCAGTAATTAATTGAAAAGGGACACAGAGCAGGGCCTGAAGACATTTCAACATATTTTGACATCATAGGGAAGGCAGATGCAAAAGACACAACCATTCAGAGGAATTACTAAGAATCAGAATGCTCTCTAGATCCTGTTGTGTCTTGACGTTACAGAAATCCTTGTCCCTCAAAGAACTGCTACAAAGATGGGAAGCTGTTGCACACAATTGCAGGAACTCACTTAATACTCAAAAGAAGCAAGTATTTTGTGCAAGGAGAAAACCTGCTCTGCTAGATCAGTAAAGTTAATATGAATTATTTATATATGCATACCTATCAGAGCTGGTAGCAAAGCACTAAGCAGCATACAGTGAAGTCTACTAACAATCAAAACGATTACAAATGCAGCAGCATTAACATGTAATTCAGCACATAAGTTTTTAAGTAAAACAGATCTTGAAAAGAATTGTAATTATTCCCTTCACTCCTTTTTAAAGAGGAAACTAGAGTGGCAGACAGAAGAAAGCAGTGCTTTATGAAAGCAGTCTAGTCTCATAAAAAACCTGTGGGGGAAGAGTACCAGTGACCAACAGGTCATCATCACTATATTATTTTGGTTCCAATCAAACAAAGACAGCACAAGAGAAGAGAAATCAAGGTACTGACTGTATGCATGTTTAAAAATAAACTTTACAAGTATTTATTTGAAAACGTCTGTGCGAATGAGAAGAAAAACTAAAAAGACTCCTTGAAGTTTTCAAGCTTAAAAAAAAAAAAAAGAAGAAGAAGAAAAAGGAATTACGTCCTCATTTCCTCCTCAAAGACTACTCTTTCAAAATGAGTTGTTTTATTTTTTGCCCTGAGAGATATCCCTCAAAGCCTCAAAGGATGGCCACACCAGTACTATTCTCTTTCTTCTCTGGTGCATTCAATTTCTTGCAAGCTGCCTCCATCTCCATCTTTAATTTAGCCTAAGGTAATAAAAGAAATTAAAATTGTAGGCTTTAATTGTTTCCCTGTCTTAAAGTGTACAGTGGCATAACTCAACTCTTATCTCCAGCGCAACCATCTCTAAAGTCCTTAAGGTATATGCTTCTGATTTCAGACCTCCCTTCCCCCCACTTCTCACTGAAGAAAAAATTAGAGCTGCAAAGAAATTCAAAAATATTCAATAGATGGGCATTTGAATAAGTATTAAATGAAAATAAATAAATAAAATGAAATGGGATTTGCTTGAGGTTTGAGACAGCACTCCCCACAGTTCTGGAAGTGAGCCACTCGCTGTACTTGGCTCATGCTGGAAATTGCCTAGTCTAGCAAAGTAGCGAGCTGGAGAATGGATTTTACGCACATCTACATAACATTTATAGCCATAGCACTGATTCAAGAGTTATAGGCTCTTATTGATAAAATATCTTCAATGTATTGGATGTTAGTTGTTAGATTAAAAAAAAAAAAAACAATCTTCCCACTCTCTCAGAAACAATCTTATGCACTGGGACAAAAATTATGCCAAAAAACACAGCAGAAAAAAAAAAAAATCACTACCACACAAAAATTTCTTGTATTCTTCTCTAGTCGAGTTCCCACTCTCCCCCACACCCCATTATATAAGTGATGCTCAGCACCACAGTTTCAAGAGTAAAAAATTGCACAAACTTGGACAGCCTGTAGGTTGACATTCAAGCAATGTCCTTTTAGGTAAGGTCTGAAATCCCTTGGACTTAGAGGGCTCTCAATTTTTGGTTCTAATTTTGAGAAAAACTGTAAATATTAAACTAAAAGAACCCAGTAACCACACAGCTACCACCAGCATATCATCCTCCAGAAGATACGTTTTAACAAGAATCATATACCTAATACAGAGAAAGAATCATGTTAAGAACTTTTTCTGAAGCCAGATAAGAGCCCAAATCCCAACTCTCCAGGAGTTCCAGCTAAGCCCTTCTCATATGGTAAGGCTCTCAAGGCTGTCATATTCTCTCCTTTTCTCACCCTCACCTCCCCTTCACAGTTTGTTCCTCTCTACTAAATATGTGTTGGCTTGATAATTTTGTTTGATGGGGGATATTTAAATTATTACTCAGAATGGCTTTCAAATCACTACATACAAAGCATTCAGAACTCAGCTGTAGACTCTTCTGCAGGGCAGGATGATTAACAGGCGACTCAGAAACTCTATGCCTTACAAGATTATATAAGAAGTCTGTTCAGAAAAAGACCAAAACACACAGTGTGTCCAAGTTCGATGCCCTTGTGCTTTATTGTAAGCTTATGATCTCCCATGCTGTCTGAAAATACTGCAGTCTTATTAAGACTGATCTCTCACAGCAGATTACGAAGCACCATGCCAAAGTTTCCACTAGCCAGGAGTATTCAGTCAGGAAGAGGTGCTCTGTATACAACATACTTCAAAAATATTCACCTATACACAACTGGACAAAGCGGAGGAATATAATAAGCATTCATAAATGGCTAATGAGGATGACAGTGTATAGTTAATAAAAACTTGGCATGTACTTCAGACTCCGAAGTCCAGAAAAAAATAATAAATTTTTAAAAAAATAAAAGAAACAAAATTATGAAGTGGAGAACAAAAAAGGATCCTTACCTGGAGTTGTATTGAAGTCCAAGATGCGGTGATGAGACTGTAGTAGATCAGGATTACTGGATGACAGGGTTCCACTGACAGGTAAAGCAGGAGGAATGTGCTTTGACTGCCTCAGTCCTACAATACTGTCATCCTGAGACTGGCCAATTCCAATGTCACTGCATTCAGAAAGAAACAAACATTCAGAGCTTGGACTATAGCAGAGGGATGCAAGGGTGTCTGTAATACTACATCTTCCAGACTCTCAGGAATTACTTTTTATGAATCAATATTCTCCAAAAGACAGGGATTGCTGTCTAGCTTTGTCAACAGCACCCAAATGTCCACTCACCTTCATCAGATCAGCCTTTTCATGCTGACAGAGGATTCCTATGCTCACCACTCAGCTCTGAGGAGCTGCTACTCTTGCCTTTCTTTAATGATTTTTTTTAGAGGCCAAAATCTTTACTGAAAAGGTGGTACATGTATCACTATTCTTGCATCACCCCAACTTTGACCAGTGCTGCTGTCCCCTCAATGTCAACTGAACATCCCCTCACAACAACTGAATTTCACAGATCTTTCATCCCAAGACAGATAGGATTTGCAATTGTACTTTGGGAGTTACCGTAGCTATATAGTATGGTACGATCTATTCACAGATAGATAACAGGAGATTCTTGAGCACATCCTTTTAGCCCTTCTACCCTGTATCAACCTCTCAGAGTTCCCCTTCACTGTACATGATTAAAATGATGTGAAAGGCTATGGTATGTATCCACAGTTGGGTGCTACCGGTATCCCCTCCAAAGTGTCTAACTGCAAATAAAGTATTCTGTGATAAAGGTGAAAGACTTTGTCTACTAAATCGTGAAATGCTGGGTCTCAAAGGTCAGTAGTGTCAGCTGGATCAGGGACAGAATTATTATTATACTACAGCAGGTGCTATCTGCTTATTGCATGTCCAGCTGAGAAGCTAGGCACTGAACTTTTCTAAAAATATACAGCTGCACATCCTTAATAAAATATTATGTGTGTAAAATGCTGAAATGCAGATGCTATAAAGATTGAAAATGATTTAAAACTCCGCCATTATAGGAAAAGACTTTTAAAAAGATTAACACATCCAGACCTGTATCTACACATATAAATAAAGCATAAATCAGAACTTCAATTTAATTGCAAAATGATGCCACACAATGTCAAGCTACTAAATTAGATGACAGAACACAAATGGCATTTGTACCCTAATCTGGGGGCACTTTGGTTTTTGTCTAGCATTTTATCCATCCTCAGAAAGCCTACACAGAAGTAATTAAGGGCCTGATAATTATCCCTGTAGAGCTGTTACAGCATAAGCATCCTTTTGTGTTCACAAGAGGATCACTTTGCCCAGTACGCTCTTGTACCACTTCTTTAAGTGCTATGAAGTGGAAAGCATTCTGGGGAGCAATGATGGTATCTGCAGCATGTGAATGACACAGACACAGTCACAGCTTTGTAGAAGGCAATGCCACTTGAAAGCGTCTGTGTATGTTTTTTGTTATTTTGAGGTGAGTTTTTGTTTTTTTCTTTAAAAAACAAGGCAGCCCAGCATTACAAAAATATTTTATGAAGTGTCATGAGGTTCACGAGAGAAAAATACTCAAAACCAAAAAAGAATTGCTGGATTCCCTCATCCATAAGATAAGCTGAATCTGAACATCTGTATTTCTGTACTTCCACATAAAGCACGAAATGCTGTGACAAGCAGTGATCAACACAGCACAGTACCCTTACACCAAGCCACAAATAAACTTCACTACTACTAAAAAGCATTTGCAGCAATCAAAGCTTGGTCTTTCAAGTAGGAGCCACTCTCTACGCACAAAAAAGCACACAAACAAACAAACAGGACAAATAAAATGCTTTCTGGCAAATACAGAAACTGTGCAGTACAGTTCATAGAAGTGTTAACATTAGTTTTTCTCAAAATTAATTCAAAGGAAGACAATATGCCCCCCTTTTACATTAAGTAGATTCAGTTACATCACATATTCATTTCTGGGTCTGTCACTATTATATAATCTTTTCATATTTTATCGCACCAATCCTGTGCGTCATAACCGAAGCAGCTTCACTGAAGTGGATCAACTGACAAACGTCAGGCTTTTAAAAAATTAAGAGGAATGTTCCTAAACTACTTCTAGCTTCCCCCTAAGTGTTCATATACTAAACTGGAAAGAAGTAACTCAGTTTATTTTTAAAACACAGAACACTCCCCTAATTCTGATTTCAAGTTACACAAACAAGAAATGAACCTCAGAAATTTCAGATATAAATAGCAGCACTAGAGGATACCCAGGTCCCATGAAGATCAACTGCTCTCATCACTAGACAAAATATTTTATTTTCTGGGTGAAAGAAAATTGTGCTTTTAAAGGAAAGTATTTATGTTATTTTCTGTAAAGCTTGCCGTGCAGAGGTAGCATTATCTGATAAATGACTTCCCTGCTGAATGACAAACATGGTAGAATGGGTAGTGGAATGGCAGAAGTGTCCAAATGCTTCTTGCTTCAGTATAGCATGCTGAGCATCCCACTGAAGGGCTACAAACGGAGAAGAGAGAGGGGGCCTTCCTCCTAATCTGGGGTGCTGTGCTATGGACCGGACAGAGCTTTGTAAGAGCTGGAAGGGTGATGGTACTTAGTTCCTATTTGAAGCAAAACCACTCCTGGATGAGAAGTGGTGTCAAGTGCTGCAACCAAGGAGCTTGAGCACTGCCTATGAGAAGGAGATTTCCGAGTAGCCCCAGAGGAAATGGCACTATTTGCTCAATTTGGGAAGTTACTCAACGTTACCAGAATGAAAAGCAAGACCGAAGGAATGTACTGTCTCCTGATCAAAACGATTTGTCTTTGATACTGGCTTAATGTCTCACAAAACTGGTAAGTTACCTCAGTCTAGTTAAGACTGGTTTCATTTGGCTACATTCTAGAGACAATGAAAACACACGCTGTGTTCACTTTCAAGACAACATAGATATCTTCAACCTCATAAGCTGGCTAACTGACTCATGAAGTCTCTAAATACCTACTCTAAAATAAGTAAATCAGCTTTTTCATCCTCTTCACTGTTACTTCTAAAAACTCACAAGAATAAAGTAAAGTCCCTTCATACGTGCAACACCATTCTTAATTAGGAAGAACGAGATAGAAGTTTCTACAGAATGAGAAGGAAAAAACAGAAACAAGCAAATCTACAGCTACACATCTCTATGCAGAACTGTGCAGACAAACAGCAACAGGCAGGCAAAACGTCAACAGGCTTTGCAGATAAGCTGCTATATATAACACATGAAGTAAAGCTAGCAAAAGGAAAACAAAATAGGTCAAGTGTACTGTTGTTGTTTTTTGTCTCTTACCCAAAGATATCCCTGAACAGAAAACATGCACAAACAAAACAAAACAAAGTGAAAACCAACAAGATAATTTTATGTCAAAGCTATGAATCATGAACAGTGCAAAAATCACAGCAACAGTGTGCATGGCTCATCACAGGAACAAACGTGTAAGACTGGTGAAACAAAAGAGAACATTCTAAAGACAAACAGCATAAAATGAGGGTTTACAGATGCTCCTCTACTGAAACCTATCCACATCAATTTTAGAAAAAAAAAAAATCATTATTTGGATATAATCTTTTATATCCTTTTAATCCCTATATATCAGTAACATCCTATTTATCCCACTGCAAATATTTCAGAAGACAATTCAGTTTTGAGCAGGAATACCTAGTATTAGTCGTTAACATGAAAAGAACCTAGATTTTCAGCAGAAGCATCTTCTTAAGGAACTTTGAAAAGATGATTAGCATGCAGAAAGGAAAATACAGGAAAAAAAGCATTTAATAGACATCAACTATCCTCTACAATTCAGCTTTGCCATTTCACCTTCCTCCCATTGATGGCACTTGTCTAGGACAAGTTCTAGGTTCCCATAAAAACTATATAAAACTAATTGTTTCCAACAATCTTCATCAGAACTCTATTTCTAAAATGTGCTCGTAGAAGAAGAGGTATCAGAAAAAAATATTTAGCTTTCATACGAAATACTTACTTTTACCAAAGAACCCAAGTTTTAACCTCAGTCTCCCCTTGATGGAAGCATGCTTAAGTTCTTACAGACCACTGGATTGTGTACAGATAGAAATTCTTACTCCCATCAGCAATTTGCAAGCAAATCCGCTTTGCAGCGTTATAGTAAAATTAATTGTGTGGGGTGCTTCCAATTAACAGTCATCTTAAAAGAAATCAGTAAATAACAAAGTATGTCGTTGCTGTACCTATAAGAACTAAATACATTCACATTGACACTACAAACTGCATTGTTAGGAATTTACGGACATTTGAATATTCCAACTAGTACACCCCAGTATATTGAAGATATAAAAGAGTTTTGCAGTAATAACTAAAAGTACCACAACAAATTATAAGTATCACAAGAAGTTATTAACATGTAACGCAAAGCAAATACTTAGAAGAAATCCAAAAACTCACTTGTATGGTTTCTGAGGCAGAATGCTGATTCGAGTCTTGTCAAGTATCTTCTTTAACTTATTTCTTCCCCCAACTGTGTTGGCTTTACTTTTCTTATTTACTTTTTCTAATCCTATTACCTGTTCCACATCAACAGCCAGATCTGGGATGGAATAACGGCTCGCCTTTTTAATATCACCAATTTTAGGCAAGTGAGGAGCACCATTTCGTTTTTCCTCTGACAACCGTGTTAAAAGTTCTTTAAAAACTGTACAAGACAAAAGGAATGAAAGAAGAACAAAAAACATAAAAGAAAACACTACACACCTGACCAGCTCACTATTAAACCATAGCACCTTCTGTTAATTCAAATATTAACTGAATTTCAAGACTAAATAATTTACAGCTTTTTAAGAAGACACTGGTGTTCTGTAGTAAGAATCAGAAAAAAAAACTAAAAATGAGCCCAGCATGAAAAAGAAATACACTAGATAATCAAATTGTTACTTGGATGTTGTCAGCAGAAGGAATTTGACTTTTTAGTCTAAAGATATGGACTTCTGTGGGATAACCGCATATTTGAAAGAGAACAAATTAAAAAAAAAATACGCAAGAAAATTAACAACTTTGAAGGAAAGTTTTAAACTGGCGTCCAGCAATGAAAGCTCAGAGGTGGGCAATAATTGGCAGCATCAAAAGTCAGATATCAGAGGGGAAACTCACCAAATTGTTCAGGGAAAAAAATAAAATAAAAAACGAGATACTATGAAAATTCCCTGACCTCTTGGCTGTTGTGGCCATCTGCCAGATGTACAAGAACACCTGAAATCTTAGAACGCTAACAGGCTGAGTGTAACAAAAGTCAGAAGGCCACACTTATTACTGCTCCCAACTTTCTCCCACGGCACTCTAGCAATCAGCCATCTACAAGGCAGAAATACCTGACGAATTTGTGACTCACTTCTACCACAACTTTAATCTTAACCAAAATGTCAACATATTTAAATATTTAAAAAAAAACAACACCCTGACATGACAATGAATCCAGATCAATTTGGAACAAGACAGTACCTATAGATAAATAGAAAAAAATATCATATCTGATTATTTGATTTGTAATGGTAAATGTACTTCTGAGAGATATGAACCCAAGTTAGAACAAACTGCAAGATTAACACTGAAGACCAGGTAAAAGGATAAAAGGGATGCACAAATCTCTCCTAGGAAGCAAGAAGAGAAAGGTTTTTTAAATGTTTACCCAGAGAGGTTGAGGATGCTCCCCTCCTGGAAGCATTCAAGACCACGCTGGATGGGACTTGGAGCAACCTGGCCTAGAGGGAGGTGTCCCTGCCTACAGCAGGGGTGCTGGAACTAGATGATCTCAAAGGTCCCTTCCCACCCAGTCTATGATTCTGTGTTTCTGAACAAACAGAAAGCCACTGCTATGGGTCTACTACAGAACACGCAAAAAGCAATGATTCATGCACAGTCTTGTATACACGACGTTGATGTAAGGAAGACTTCAATTACTTACATATCTTTGCAAAGAATAACTTGTCTGTACAGAAAAAGTCCAATGATTTTTTCTTAAAGTGTGAATAATTTTAATCTTAGGAAAAATAGAAGCTCTCTGTATTTTAACAGCTTAGAAGTAGAATATCTTCAAAGAAAATCACCAAAAGAAGGAAGATATTTTAAGAAAGGGAATGAGTAAGAAAAAAAAAGAATATTCAACCCAAGAGTTTGAGCTAGCACAGATTTTGAGAAGATAAACTAAGAAATAAAAATTGATGTTGGCCAGTTAGCACTCACTGCAGATGAACTCACTATGTTAAATAAACAAAAGTAATCCCTCTCAAAAATGCAGAAAAACAAAAGCAAAGAAAGAAATCACTGTTTCTCTGGTATTTTATGTGAAATTGATGATTAAAAGTAATAAATTGTAGAAGAAATGGGAAAAAAAATGGTAAGCAGCTAAGAATGAGTATTCAAAGCAAGGTTTTATTCCACTGCATCCATTTTTGCCTTTAATAATCTTTTCCTCCAGCAGTACACAAGAAATTACCAAGGGATCTTAGAAGCTTCCAATATGACTAAAGGAAAAGCAAAGAACTAATAACAGTATTAGTTGGATAAAAGGAGTTTAATAATAATAAGGAGTAATAATAATAAGGAATAATAATAATAAGGTTTAATAATAATTTATAATAATAAATAATAATTATTTAATAATAATAATAAAATAATAAAATATTATTTTAATAATAAAAGGAGTTGGGGGCTAGAAAGACGAGTTACATAATATACAGGAAAATGCCGTTAAGAAATAGGAACCTCATTTGGAAAATTATTGCTAGGAATATTGCATGCAATACAGCTGTTCTCATACTCTACTGTGATGTGATTTCAGTATTTGGGATGGATTCAAAACTTAGAAAGCACAACTTAAGAAATCGGGTTTAGTCTTAAGACTAAAGCAACACACGTAACTAAAAAAATCCAGAGAGATTTTGCAAACAATTTACAGAGAATCAAGCACATACAGCTAAATAAGTATATACAGATAAATTAATAAATGTTTTATTATAAATAATTGAAATATTAGAATCATTATTGGAAAGGAAAAAGAAAATCCCCAGGATATAGACTTGACAAATAACATTTGGAAACAGCCTATGTATATTTAACCAACAATTAATTAGTGCAGTGGCATCCTGTGGAAATATTCTGCCCTGCTTATTTACAGTGAAGACCATCATCATGGAAGAAATACTTAGGGGACACATCACTAAATTATAGAAATAATCCAAGTACCTAGTGGAAAAAAAAATAATCAAATAAAATGCACAAGATCTATTTCTTATGACAGTAATAGAGGTCCTGAGCTGCTTAAAGACTCCTTCAGGACTGCTTTGGTACTTACTAGAAAGAGAAATGGAGAGAATAGACTTGGAGAGTAGTGAGATTGTTATTGTCCATCTGGCAAAAAAGTTTTTATTGACCTTACTGTACTCATCATACAGCACAGAACAAAAAAAGTATGCAAAAATACAGTCAACAGATTAAGATCACTAGACAACTGAACTGCCAAAAAAGTTCTGTCTTTCTTGCTCTTAGCTCTGTCTTTCTTGAGACAGATAGTACAAAATGAAAAATATCATCTAAATTAGAACAAAAAGTGCATGCAAACTTACCAAATAAATTGGTTTTCACAGTGATAGACAGATGAGTGTTATTTCTAAGGATTTCCATGGCTTTTGACAGCTGAACATTTTCGAAGTTTTGACCATTCACTTCCAATATCTAAAAATACAAAGAAATTAGGATTATTTTCATTTAGTGCAGAGAATGGAGGAGAAAAAGGAAGGAAAAAAACCCCACATTTTAAAATACATACCTGGTCTCCACGTTTCAAGCCTGCTTCTGTAGCTTTACTGCCAAAATCTACGCTGTCAACAAAGATCCCAAATCCCTTTTCTGACCCTCCCAGCAAGATAAAAGGCAAAGGGGCTTCTCGAGATGGCTTTGTTAAGGTTATCAATCTTCTTTTCGCTTTAGCGGCGCAAGCGATATTTAACAGCCTCAAATGTCCACCCATTTTCTACCAAAAAAGAAGAGCATGATGAGTTAAATATAATGACAGCCTATTCCTTGCTATCTCAAACTGTCAGAAAAAAACTTCTTACCTCCCTCTCCAAATTGTTCTCAAATTCTTCCAGAAATCGAGTCATAGCAGGATCTCCTTCAAAATCATTGAAGTGATTGTTCACCCACAACAATACTACCCGTGTAACCTGAAAATTAATTAATTAACTAATTACCAAACAGTACTATCGCTAAGTTCTTTAAAAAAAACCTGTTTCTTACAGCTTCTAAAAACATTTAGGATCCTCAGGAAAATTATGTATCCTAACTTCACTGATATGCAACCATCTACCAGGAGGAAAGAATGAAGCGTAAAAATTGCCTGAGTTGTATTTCACAAAGGTTACTGAAGTTAGAAAGTTGACACTGGCTGAATCAGATTTGTTTGGGGAGGGGATAGAGGATACACATGTATAAGGCATTGACGTAGATCAATTTCTGACTTATATCGACAATTTCCTGTCCACGTATATTTCAAAACCTGCTAAACTCTTCATGCACATGATCATAAAGTTTTTTTATGTTTTTCTTAGACTGCCTCTTGAAACTCACAAAACTTCAGATAAGACACCATTAACTTCATTAGGCATCTGCCTGTGTAAAACAACTATTGTACATTTACAGAGGCAAGAAAAAGGAGCTACTGTGAGGAGCAGGAAAGAGGTCTGTCTTAACAGTGAATATGTGCAATTTTCTTCCTTACATTCAGTCTTCCAGCTTACACCTCCTCCTCCTTCTTCATTCTTACTCTCCACATACAACTATGGTTATCAAGTTCAAATGGATATTAGCTCATATTTTAAAATTTGTTGGGAAAAAAATAGGGATGCTACCTATCAATTAATATTACCAAAAGTAAAGCTAAAAAAACAAGAGCTATTGTTATGTTTGTTTTTTTTTTTTAATGTAGGCTTCCACTGCAAAATTTGTTCTTAGTACATGATTTGACCTAGAAGACCAGCAGCTCTTGTCCTCACAAAATACAAGATTTCTGATGTTTAGAATTAACATTCATTCACACCATTTTTAAGAGGCTCCTGAATCAAAAAAATGGTTGTACCAATCAGAGATCTCAGAAACACAGTATTTCTTGTGTTATGATGGGAAGGCAACTCAGTAGGGAAAAGAACTAAACACTTCAAAAACCAAAGCTTAGAACAGAATCTCATACAACTTTTAATCACAAAGCTAACCACTGTCAGTTCTTTGTCTCTGCACAAAATATAAAGCCCTGCAGCTCCTTGTGCTAAAGACCTAAGACAAAGCATCCAAAAGCAAACCTCAGCACCCTCATGGGAGCCGTATAGTTTGTGTTTACACTGTTTCCAAGTGGGTTCCCTTTTACACTGAAAACAAAGTGAATTGAGAAGAATTGTTGCAGTTCTTGACCAAACTAATCAACTAGCTTAGAGAGATTGGATTCTAAAAGGGAATAATTACACAGTACCTGTTCTACAGCCCCCAGCCCCCAGAAAATAGGCTAGGGGTAGCATTTCTGACACATTTGAGATTTTTCCATTCTTAAAACAGAAGACAAACTGCTTTTTTGTTAAGCACCTCTGTCTTTTTTCATTAACGCAGATCACATTGGAAGATACAGATCATGTTTATATAAATTTGCAGCAATCACAAATTTTTAAAATCATCTGGGAAGCTGTGAGCCACGTAATGTATTTTAAATCATTGCAGCAAGAGCTTCAACGTCAATAATGCTTTCAAAGTTGGGAATTAGTGCTGTACTCAGCAGACACAGCACTGAAATGATTTGAGCAGTGACTCCCAGAATAATGTCACTAATAGCACTGCTACCAAGAGAGTAACACTATTTAAAAACGAAAGAAAAGTTAAAGCTTTAAACTCAAGTACCTTGACACTGGGCAAAACCACCCAGACTACTAACTACTGATGGGACTCACCATGTTTCACTCATTCATTTCCCTCTCCTCACCGTCTGCCAGCTCCCAATAGAAAACAGCCAAAACTCTCCAGACCTCACTTGCCACTTATTTTTGCTCTTCCCAACCTATTGTCTTTCGTGCACTTGAAGCAAGCAGCCTTTTTGTCAGCGCTGCTCACTGTCAGAGAGGGCTGGTTCTTGAGAAGGCAAAACAAAGAGCTGCTCTGTTTCTAGTCCTGACAGCAACAACACTTGCTTATGTTCTTAGAGGCTGAGAGGATTATCCATGGGAGGACAGGAAAAATAAGTTTAAAGATGAACTCTGGTATTATAGCTCTGAAGCTCTAGCAAGTCTGTACTAAACCATATTAGCTGCAGCTATCCAGTGTCCATGGCAATCAGATTTTCACAGAAACAGCTAGTACTTCCCTGAAGCAAAGCCTAACCTTTCTGCCAAGAGAGGCACAGGCACAAGGCACAGACACACTAACATTTCTAGTTGAAGAAATATCTGGATTTAAATAGAAGTTGAAAAGCAAACTTTTCTTTAACCTTATTGATATTATTTCCTTGGTTTCAAATCTTCCAAAAAAAAAATGTGTTATACATTTATACATATACATATAACAACTAGTGTTATACATTTGAAAAACGTATAAAATTGTAAATAAAGCATTGCAGTGTGAAGCACAATTTGGCCTCAATAGACATTGTGTGGCTATCAGTGTACCAGAGCCGGACAGACAGGGCGTTGCTCTTCCATCATGGTAGTCTTGTCTGGGGAAGGAGCTGTTTGATTGCTGTGTTTTTTTTCCTAATACTGTGCAAGGCTCAGCTGATTTCTAACAATGGCTATATTTTCTAGTGTCTTTATATAAGAATGAATTATCACCAAATGTTTGCCAAGATGTATTAGCTAGTATTATAACAGAAAACATAGGACTTCATTTTATGCTCAGATTTCCAGGCACTAAAGAATTCCACTGACCTATATTAAATAAATATGCAAATTATTGGGGAAAAAGGCTTTTCCTATACTAGCAGCAATTGAATTATGTTGTAGAAACACAAAAAATGTGAAATACAGCTTATGTATGTCAAACACTGTAATTCTTGCTCTTTTCCATGCAGTTTGCCATTAAAACACTTCACCAGCTATTTATGTTTTATTCAGTTTAGTCACTCAAAAATATTTTTATTACTAATAGGTTATTTTTCCATGTCTATGATAAAAGGTATTTAAATTTAAGGGGATTTTTAACCTTATCCCTGAGGCTGGGGTCATTGAACCACTCCAACAACTTTTTCCCCACTTCCATAGGGCTGGAAAGAAAGGTCCGGTATGTCAATAGGAAGTCTTCTATAAATGTTGGGTCTACCACAGAGTGTTCTTCCACCAAATGCATTGTTAACCTTTCCGCTGTTCCCTATAGAGAAATTAAACCTTAGTTATTTAAATATATTTTCAACAAATAACATTTTTTTTCTCATAGCATACTGAAGATGAATTATGCTAGAAAGAACAATACTGTCGCTATTGACTGATGAGATAAACACACACACTCTTCAACAGCTCTCTGTCCTTCTTGTACTGGGGGCCCCAAACCTGGACACAGTACTCCACACAAGAGCAGAGTAGAGAGGGACAATCACCTCCCTGTCCCCAATGGCCACTCGTCTTTTGATGGAGCCCAGGATACCATTTACTTTCTGAGCTGCAACAGCACCCTGCTGGCTCATGTTAAGTTTTTCATCCACCAGGACCCCCAGGTCCTTCTCTGCAGGGCTACTCTCAAGGACTGCTCCTTCCAGTCTGTATATATGTCTGGGATTCCTCCGGCTCAAGTGCAAAACCTTGCACTTTGCTGTGTTGAACCTCATTAGATTCACCCGGGCCCACCTTTCAAGCCTGTTGAGGTCCCTCTGAGTGATACCCCTTCCTTCCTCTGCCAAGCAAGAGATTTATAAACACAGACCTTTGAAAGACTTTCTCCACTCTTTGCTTTTACCTTGATGACAATGTGACCTTTTCTTGTTCCAGTGCGATCAAGCTCTCTATGCTCCTTAACCATCACAATCTCTCCTTCCTCTTCTACCTTCTGCATGTTCTTTTCCACTTGATTGAGGATGCGGCAATAATCTTGCTGAGCTATACAAACAAACTGGAAAGAATCATCAAGCACCCGTATTAAAAAGTAAAGTCTTAAAAAAAAAAAAACAAAAACATTTAAACTTATGATGCAAATACTCTACCATCAAAAAAGTAGTTGTTCAAACTGCAGTCAGACAAATTTTTCTTATCAGCAGTTCAGCTGCAGTAAGCAGATGAATACACAGTACTTCCAATATGATCTTGCAATTAGAGAAGCCCAAGATTGATCAGAGCAAGATGACTTAGCATTACCAGCCATTTTCAGCAGCTACAACCGCCCTGCTTCTAGAGACAAAGCTTAGTATCTTACAGCCGATACTGTGCCCTTATGTTAGCTCTTCTGTGTGCTATTTAAAAGGGGTAAGTGAGATGGAAAGAAAAACTTTGCTTTTGTTTTTTTGTGTGTGTGTGTGTTTATTACTATTCCAAATTATTTTCATTTATTGTTAAAAAAAGTCAATCATCAAGAAAACGAATATTTATTCCTTTTCATGAGAGCAACCACACAAACAAACAAATTCTGGATTAAAGCATACTGCAGGAAAAAAAGAAATTTCTACAGTCATCTGCTCAGCCAAGAGTAAGCACTAGAACAAATATCTTAAGAATATTCCAGCACCTACACTGTGACCACTCACTACAACTTGGAAAAATATATACATAAACTTTGCATCTTTGTCTTTGTCTTTTTCTTTTTTTTTTTTTTCTTTTTTTTTTTCCAAGTATTTGAGATTAAACTGTCTTCTTAAATAAACCTAGGTCACCAACAGAAAGGAAATCACAGTGTTTCTCTTACTTAACAAGTTGCAAAGTCATTGTATATGATGGTTTTGGCATCAGGCATGAGATTCCCAAATAAAATTTCTTCTCACTCTTCATAATTCATTTACGTAACTTTTCTGTTTCCAGCAGTTATTAGGAGCTGAAACAGAGCTCCTACAATCTGGATTCTTTGCAGAACATTATTCTAACAATATATTCTAACAATAACAGTTAGACGGGCAACCTAAACCAGGTGACTCCATTAGCCCATTTTCACCTATTTCAAAGGGCATCTGATAAAGCTAATTAGCCATCAAAACCAATAAAAATGCTTAATTTACCCACATTAACAAACACTACACCTCCAAATTAAGCTAGCTATTTTATGTGACAAGAAGTGCACCTTACAACTGACTGCTTGTGTTACAGCAAACGTCAAGACATTTTCCTTGAAAGGCCAGGCCAGCTAAAGCTAAAAGATCTACTCTTAAACCAGAAGACAGAGAGATGTATTCCTCTAAAATTCAGTAGCCGAGTCCATTGAGGAAGAATGGCTATTATCTACAGAAGTAAAAGAGCCTTTAATGGGTAATGGACCTTGACCTTCTACTAAAGGAATAAAACTAAAAAGCAAGGATATATGCAATGGAAAAGGAAACTGAAGCAATGGACAGCAGGCTGCTGGGCCTTAAGCTCTGGAGAAAGCACATAAACCTAATCATTCAAAACAATCCCTATCTGGATGAAGAAAATTCAATTTCCCGGACTGTACGTACAAACACAGGAGCCATATTTCTCAAGTATTTCACTGGTTATGCGCTGGAGATCTTATACATACACTCAAATTTAAAATAAAGCTGTGTCTGGCTCCCCAGTTATACATGTATAACTTCTACATGTATGCGGTTTTGCTTGTACAATTATACAACTCTACCTGGCAGTCATCCACTTTGGTTCTCATCACTCCTTTCATATATTCCTTTTCCATGGTAGGGGAAACACCAAAACTGTTTCCCATGCACAGTATCTCTGTTCTTCCATCAGGATACGTCACTTCCACAGAGCCATTCAGAATGACTGACCAGGAATCCAGCTACAAAGTAAATGTTGCAGGACACGGGAAAACTGAATCACTTAACATTGTAATATCACACAATACAGATACAATCCCCAGGTCTTTTTTTTCTCTCCAAAGGAAAAGTTTTTTCTTCTGCATCTATTAATAAGATGTATATTCTGGGCTTTAGAACACTGAAATATACTTCCAAAATCAGCTCTAAGAGGCAGGAAGCACTGCATGTGTTACAAAGACCATTTTCTTAGACATTTATCGAATAAGAAACACTGCATAAGTACTTATGAAAAGCTTATTAAGGCAAAACAAGAAGAGGCTGCTTTTACCTGCTCAATGGTACCTTTTTTTTTTTTTCTTTCTTTCTTTTTTTCTTTCTTTTTTTTTTTTTTTTTTTGGTCAAAAAATAGGACCTTAACACTGAAGAAACTGGGATGTCTGGTGTAACAGGAGAGTCAAAAGTAACATCCACTGACCTCTTCCCCATCGTTCAATACAATAGTTCCTGCTCTCTCCACAACTGCAAACACCATTACAGCACAGAGCTCTCTCCTCACTGACATTGTCATGTTGGCAAAAGCAGGCAACTGATGCATGAATTCCAGTAGTTGTTCTGAAGGAGAAAAAGCCCACTGAGTCATGCATGTCAAAACAACAAAGCAGAGGAAAGACGGTTCTTCAGAAAGATGCCTAAGGCTACTTAAGCTAAAACGCTGCACAATCGTTTCTGTATACTAATAAATCCTATACAGTGGCCTGTTGTAATTACTGAGTATTTTGTAGGCATAGACTAGCTGGTCATATCATCAATAGAAACCCTGCAAAGTAAAAGTCAGCATAGTGGAAGAATTGTAATGCAATCAAGAGCTCTGAATACAGCCAATGAAACTAATTCTCCATTCAGCCAGACCAATAACTTCATTAAAACTAAGACAGGCCTATATAAAACACATTAAGAGAGGAAAAAAACAAAATTGAGCAAGTTCCTTGGTAAGTCCATTCCTTCTGTGTCCAGTCTAGACTTAACAGTAATTTGTACATGGTCGTAACTTGAAGTGTTCAAAAGTTCTCTTAGGATGGACTAGATGGAATAGGATTGGTGTTGTTCTGTCTTCCCTGTGTGCTGGAGTTCTACTCACTTATCAGCTTCTCCCATGTTTTGACTTTTCACACAGCTCATATCTAGATAGAGCTTGTTTTTCTCCTTAATAGAGTGGGATTATATGCCCTAAACACTATACATTTTTACATTTATTTTTATCTAAATGTACTGGAAATAGTCCATCTTTTTCCTAAAGTTTAATTTGTGCAGAATCCCAGGATGGCTGAGGCTGGCAGGGCCTGCTGGGTGCATCAAGCCCAGCCCTGGATGCAGGCGGGCCACCCAGAGCAGCTGCCCAGGCCCATATTTGGGTGACTCTGGGAGACCTCTGAGGAAGGGACTCCCCAGCCTCTCCAGGCAGCCTGCACCAGGGCTCTGGCAACCGCATGGCACAGAAGTGCTGCCTGGTGCTCAGACAGCACCTTTTATGTTTCATTTTGTGCCCATTGCCTCTTGTCCTGGCACTGGGTAACGCTGAAAAGAGCTCAATTCCATCCTCTTTGCACCCTCCCTTTTGTATGCATGGAAGAGATCACCCTGAGACTTCTTTTCTCCAGGATGAACAGCTCCAGCTTTCTCAGCCTTTGCTCATATGAGAGATGATCTAGCCCCTTAATTATCTCATAATCAAACATAATCATCATTTAGTTATACTTTGATTAAAGAAAAAAAATAAAAAACAAAATCCTGAGCCAGTAAAACAAATTCAATTAGAAATGGTAATTTTTATAATTCTAGTTATGCATTGTTTTGCTTTCAAGATATTAGTCTGTACATTAACATAGCAAACTAGTTTTAGTTGATTCACATTTAAGTAAAGGTTTTATGCCTCCCATATGCTTAATAAATACGTATGCACAGATAAAAAGAGATGCAACAGCACAACAAAAAAATTAAAAACCTAATGTGATAAGCATTCAACAATAATGTTAGTGTCACCTTTGCCAAGTTTCTAAAAATTCCCAGCAAGCAAAAATACTTACTTCATAAACCAGTCCTGATATCGATTAGAAATTGAACATTGAAACATAGAAGGCCAGCACTGATTGTTTTCACCCATATCACGCACTTCCTGCATCTCTGGCTGTACTCATTCACTGTTCTGTATGAGTCAACTAACAGAATAAACACTAAACTTACCAACTACAAAAGCCAACAACTAAAATCCGCACATTCCAAAAGTACACTTTTTGGTGAAGTCAAAACAGATTTGATAGTATTTTACTAAATTGTAATACTTACCAATGTCATCATCTGTCCTGTCTATTGGGTCTTTCTCCAAGCAATCTCTGACGATATCTCTACTCATCAAAGGATCTGATGCCCTTTCAATGTCTTCTTCATCATCATCATCCTCAGAATCCACTGCTGTCTCTGGCAACCCACTGAGATCCATATCACCAGCCTCACTTTCTGTAGCCTAAATTCAAGTATAAACATCTTTTTTTAAAGTATTCAAGTAATGTTCTTCAATGCTTCAGTTTCCCATTTAATATATAGACGTAAATTCTATCTGATCTCTCAACTGATTTTTACATTGCTTTTTTACATTTCTTTTTAAAACAACTGATCATTAATCAACCCCAAAACAATGTTTAAGCAGCTTTCTACATATTTTAATCAGTCATACATAAACAGGATTCAACATACATTATTTAATTAGTAGGTCCCAGGGGAACCGAAAGCAATTTATCCCAAGAAACTGTTCCTCAAAATAGACAAAAAATAGATTTAAAAAAAAAAAAAAAAACCAATTTAAAACATTTTATGTTCCTGCCCCTACATTAAATTTTCAGACATTTATGAATGCAATTTTCTAATGAGAATGTTTTAAGCTATGGCTTAATTTCTCAGATGTTATATAAATGCAAAAAAATGCCTCTGTGTCTTTAAAAACACAACATGGGACAGACAGATACCAAAGCCTGTTTCATTGCCATGATTTACAAAAATCGGTTTAAAAATATAAAAAGAAAAAAAAATAGGTGTCCTTTTAAACACAGAGAAGGCAAGACAAATTATATTTGTATTTCAATAGAATGAGCTTCTACACTTCTGCCTGACTTGGCATGGCTGACCTTTGTTACTTTAACGACATCGTATACAACCTCCATGCAAGTGATGGCACATGGCTGGAGAGGGTCAGACCAGCTAGCAATGCTCCTAAGCACTTCAACCCTACAACGCAACAACACAAGCTCTGTAGCAAGTTTTCACCCTATCATCTGCTAACGTGAAAATCATCATAGCAGCACCTAGCCAATATTCACATTATTCTTAGTTTGCTTTTAAAAGGAAAAAAATAAAATGATGAGCATTCCTTAAACAGGACAAAGAAGGCTATTATCAACATACGAAGAAATCACAAAAATGCAATACTGCAAGCAGTGCTTTCATTAACAGTCTTGCTGTGTTTAACATCAACACTCCCTATGATACATTTTAAGCAGTTGCTCTAACTACTCTTACAAAACACATTTCATCTAAGAAGACTGGTGGAAAAATTAGCAATGATGAGTCAGTAGACTCGCAGCTTATGACACTGATCTGTCAGAATAAGTCTCCAGCTGTGACAATTCCAGAGACAGTGTGACTAATTCACAAGTTGGTTTTGCAAATCCTCCCTTTACTAACAAGTGCCACTCTTACCTGCTCAGAATAAGCTTTCTCAAAAGCAGGATGGAAAGCTGAATACAAAATTAAGCTTAGTCACACAGTGCTAACATACAAGAGGTACTCTGGAATCCAAGAAAATTCCATATATTGTAAAAAAAAAAAAAAACCTGATCTGTTTAAAAAATAAAAAAATTAAAATAAAAAAAAAAGAAAAGTTGGCTGCCCACTTTCAGTTTGTTGCTTTAAGATAGAAGCCCTAAGGAAAAAAAAAAAAGTCATATTAAAAAAACAAAACAAAAACAAAAAAAAAACCAAACACACAAATTAAATGCAACTTTGTACTCAGAAAATACCTTAAACATTGTAACTAAAGGATACAAGTGTTTCCTGAGGGATAATCACATCTTACAGAGCTAATTAAATACTTCCAGCAACCAAAGTCATTGACAGAAGCAGGAAAAACTGCTTTATAATTCAGATCTGAATAATTACCAAAAAGTACAAATCCTTGAAACTCAGAAATAAATATTGCAATCCACAGAGTAGCAGTAAAATGTAAGACATCTTACCATGCAAGAGAAAGATGAACTTTTTCAAGCATCATGTTTTTATTACACAAAAGTCAGCAAAGGAAGAATATGCAGCCTTTACATGAAAACAGTAAAGAACCTCTTCCCACGGATATGCCTTCCCAGTTACTATATGCAAAAAGTTTTGCATGAGTTCTGCTACATTATGTAGAATAACTGGATATGCCTTCATGTTAGAAGCACACATCAATGTATCTACCGCAAGTAGATTAGTTGCTTAAGGCTTAATAACATTAAATATAACATCAAGTGTACAGGGTCCTCTTAACTGCCACACTGAACCTCATCTCAATCTATTTCCACCTTTTTACTCCACCATGAGTTAGAAAATGCAGTGTCTGCACAAGAACCCTTAGTTGTAGAAACAACAGCCATACAGATGGAGGTGTAAGACTAAAGAGAAAACTAGTGAGCTCCATTGAGGATAGGGGCTTCTTTGTAACAACAGAAAATCCAGAAAACAAGATGCATATCCTGTAGAGTTCGTCCCATACTCAGTGGTGAGACTTAAAGACTTCCAAGGCATTTTTAACAAGGATGAAATACACCTCAGAACACTGTACACTGCCATAGGTACATGTTGTGTCCATTACTCTCATGCAGTCTTTTTACATTTATATATGAAAAATGCTTGTTGCAGCTTAAATTCAAGAGAATGTCTCTCCAAAATAGGAATACCAGTAGCAATGAAAATTTTCTTCATGGTTGAAAAGATGTCATGAAAAATTTGCTGAAGCTTCCCAAGGAATTATGCAGCAGTGACAGCCTGGGATTTCATTTGTCACATCACCAACAAGAAAGCCAGGAGACTGAGATCCTCAACCTTGAGGCGAAGTGTTATTTCACTTTCAGTGCATGAAGAGACCTACCCATTTCTAAGCTGTGCCTATTAAGACTAATACTGAAGTAATACAAAAATGGTTGCTTCAGTCGCTGCCTCCAAGATCAAAGTTAGTTCTAAATTTAAGAGGTAAAAGTTAATTAAACAAATGTAGTAAAATGAAGGCAAAAATATGAAAAGTAAAAGTGCACTGAGTAAGTTTTCCTCAGCCACTGTCTCTTTGAATGATTTTTGTAGGGAAAAACAGTAATAAAAAGACTGTCATTCTCATTTGGCCAAACTTGGCAGACTGGAGAATGAAGAAATCATTGGTTTTGTTAGACTGTGAGCAAAGTGATTAAGCCCAACTTTTCTGGAGGCAGCATGAACATAACATGAGAAGGGACGGACAACATGAACAGCTAAGGAAGACGACCTCTTTTACAGTCACCTTCTCCAACTGATTTGGATATTTGTCAAGGAACAGATGAGAAGAGGCCAAGGGGATATGTGCTCATTCAACAAATCTGTTTCCTTCAAGCAGCTCTCAAGGTAACTATTTCCTTGCTCAGTGCCTACACACACAGCCATACACCTACTCTTTACTTGGGTAAAGAAAGAGCAGAATAGTTCAGTTCAAAGGGACCTTCAAGAGATCATCTTGAAGGTGTTCGTGGCCAGGCTGGATGTGGTTTTGAGAAAACTGGTCTAGCAGAAGGTGTCCCAGAATGGCAGACAATACTCAAGGTGAGACCACACCAACCCTAAATGCAGTGGGGTTATCACCTCTTGTGACTGGCTGGCTGTGTTGTCTTTAATGCACACTTAAGGAGAAAGAGAATGGAGAAATGTTCCACCTTTTAAGGAAAATCTTGAGAAAAGAAATACATCAATTTTGAAGAATAAATGCCCCTCTGTGACCAGCACTAACAGAAAAATGCAGAATACGTAAACGTGCAAGAGAAAAATAACGGGAGAAAAATCAAGACAGTTATTGTCCAGATCAAAAGTAGGTTCATTTATGCCGTACTTCTAGTTAATAAAGAAAACAGACAAGCCTCGTTCAAAAATATCCCAATTTTTCTTTTATCACAATTATTATCATGGTCAAAGGGCTAAAAGTACACAGGAAAAGTGAAATGAAGAATGTTTATTAGCAAAAATATTCCCTTTTTACTTTTTAATGTATAAACTGCAAAACACAAGAATACTGACACCACAATATCTAACAGTAACTGCTATGAAATTCAATTCCTATAACTAACTGTAATATGGAACTGTGTGTTATATAATTATTATAATACACATTGCAATCAATTTTAACTACTGCAAACATACAAATCTTACACAACTTTAAGGTTGCCCAACCATTGTCTTAAAATTGCACTGCCAAGAGAGCAAGTGGCCATGAAAATTCTACACAGACCTTGCTTCAAAGAGAACCCATATCAGACTCATGGGAAATCAAAGCTGACATCTTGAGAATATCCTAGCTACAGACATCCTGGGAGGGTTGTGGAAAGGATGTTACACACTTCCTTTACTGCTGGGAGAGTCTGGGACAGATGGGAAGGCACATAGGGCCAACGGGAAGCCCCCAGTATAAGGACAGGATAAGGTAAAGAAAGGCTGACAAAGGAAAGACCTCCAACAACACAACAATGCCTTCCCAAGAGAGAGAGAGGGGAAACCACAAATTCACAGGCTTAAATCACATTCTCCAAGCGAGATCATTGACTGGTGATAAACATGTCAGGGATAGGAAGCATTTAGAAAGTGTATAGGAAGAGATATATGACTAAACAGGAGAAGTAGCAACTAACAATTTGTTTTGCCAAGTCAACAAAAGGCAAAAGCAAAGTACTGTTCTTGGCCAACACCAGTCTGCACACAAGCTACCAACAGTCCGTATCCCTTGCCTCTGCAGCCACATTACAGTCCCCCTGTGAACTGATTTCCTAAAATAAACGTTCTAGCATTTAACGCCTGATTGATGGGCACCTGAAATACATTTTTAGACTTAGGTGAGGCAAAGACAAAGGATTACTTATTTTATTTCAGTAAATAATTCTTATCTTAAAAGGAAGTTCTTTCATGTGCAACATTTGACAAATTTAGTTACAGCATTAATATTTAAAAGGAAATATTCTCAGCTCAATGCTGAAAGCATCTGAAGATTCAGCTTCATGATTTATTAAAAAAAAAAAGTCTGAAAAGGCCATGAATGTATTTTTATTGCTGTTCTTGAAACTACAGGGCTAAAGTACATGTTCTAACACAAAATATTCCACAATAAATGCTCATAGTACTTGATGCCTCCAGGGACATAGGTTATTTTAATAAATTCTTGGACGTTGTGTGATTACACAGATTACAATAAATCTGTGCCAAGAATTTTTTAAATGAGGAATTAACTGAAGATGAATTGACAAAATCAGAAAATATTTTTAACCACGTGACAAAGTGTACTCTTTTTAATTAGACTTTAAATTATTTTTTGTATATTATAATGGTAAATATTCCCCACGTAAATACCTAAAAAAAAAAAATCAGTAGCTCTCTCTACTGTCCTGATGATTCCATTTTTGTAAACAAAACTTTCTACAGGAGACATATATCAAATTGGCAACTACATGAAGCAGAGTTTCTCTGACATCTCTCCACAGTATAGCCATTTGATAGATTGGTTTATATTAAATTTGATTCACCTTTTCAGAAAATTAAATTGCTATGGTTTTCTATTAGAGGACGTGGCAAGAGCTAAAAATATCAAGAGGAGGATCTAGACTTCCTCAAATTATTTTATCTAATTTTTGTTTTAATTTATAACAAGCATGTGCATCTGAAACATTCCAGGCACCCTTAGCATCTGTTTCATATTAAATGCCTCAAAACTCAGGCTATTCCAAATGAAGAGCACAGGACTTTGCAACAAGAACCTCCACCCAGCAGTATAACAACCTGAAATCTCCATAGTTCTAGCAGTGGGTCTCCGAAGGGTGGAGAAATGGGATTCATCCCTCAAGTCAGGTCAGCACAGGCTTCTCACTGAGAATGTTTTCCTTTAAGTATGTTTCAGAACTTGAAGCCAATCCATATCAGAGTTGATACATCATCCAGAAAAATACAAGATTCTAAATCTATAACTTTGAAATTCTGGTCTAGCTTTTAACCATAATGCCAGCTCAAGGCACTTTTTGTCAACAGATCTCAAAGTTGTCTCAAAGTAGCAGCAAAAATCACAGCTTTTGTTCTGCAAATGGCAAAACAGATGCTCAAAAAAGGTGAGGTGAGCAGCGATGCTGGCATCAGAACCAGATTTCCTTTCCGCTTTAAGTCCCACCAGAAAGCCCTGCAGAAGTGCCTCAGCAGCTCTCCAAACTGAAATTCAGGACATTTCCTCTCCGAGAAATCACAAAATGCAAACAAAACTCATGAAGTAGAATGCTGAAACACTGCAAAATGTTATGTATCCGTACATAGCTGACTTGAAGGTGACAAACAAAGGAAATACATGTCACCGGGCAACAAGTTACCTGCTGAGTTTTGCAACATCGTATCTATTAAGTAGTAGATAAAACCTTGAAATTATGCTGATTCAAACCAAAATTTGTCTTTTGAAATCTATTCGGCACTTCTGCAGACAAGAACTGACAATACACAGTAACCCAGGCATCAACCTATTAACACTGTCAACACCTCCCAACAGGTGCATTCCAGTCTTACCTGGTAGATATCAGAAAGGCTGCTGCTTCCCGAATCACTTGTGATGCTACATCCTGAGTGACTGGATGAAACGTGGGTCACCTGTGGGTGGAGACTGTCAGTAAGGTGCAGCTTTGTGAAATCTGCAGGAAGCTACAGGTGGAGCAGAAAAAGCATCATTACAATTTGACATAGATACACAGGAAAATGAATTTAAGTCATTTATGTCATGCTTTACTCTCTGACAGCACCAACTGTACTAAGAAAACCACTGGGGTCTGAGGATAAAGCATAAAATTTCTACAGTTTTTTAGACTGGTGCAGTGGTCAGCAACACAATGCAGGTGCTGCAAATACAAGAACAGTTGAAAAAAAAATCTGAAAACAAACATCGTTGAAGCAATAACCTTTGTGCCAAGACACTTCAGTTTCTTACTACATCCTTTGTGTAGAACTCAACTTCATATGAATATTACACTACTTGCAACATCAACAGTTTCCTTTAGACTAGGATAAACAGTGAGTAAAGCCACAGAATTACAGCAAACGCTGTTCTGCATTTGACCAACTCTTGCTTCTGGAATAGACAGGGTGCATTACAGATCAGTACAGTAAAATCCAAGCCACTGAACTGTCTGTTCTACTTTAGGTGAAAGCATATGGCGGCGAAAAGGAAACATGGAATGACCAATACAACAGCAAAGAGCTGCAATCCTGAAATGAGTTTGCTAACATGCTTTGCTGAAGTATGAAACAAGACGGCGTGTTTGATCTTTTAACAGTCATCCTACAAAGCTTTGTGACATATACTTTACAATTGCTTTACGCACACAGCTCCCAGCAAAATCTGTAAGAACTGTAAACCCTACCAGATTGCAGAAAGATTGATGAATAAACTTTTAAATGCTATTTCTCCTCTCCCAAAAATCTTTCATCCCATTGATAGCTAATGAAAGTATGTTAAACTATCAGTTTGGCATGCAATAAATGAATCACAGAATCACATAATTGGAAAAAAAACAACAACACAAAACCATTTGTTCATTTTTCAATATTTCAACTCAGACAAGGAAGATACAAGCACATCTCAACAGAGTAACAATGAGGAGTGTCCACCCACGCCAGTTATTAATGCTACCCTGGCACAAGTACCATTTGCCCTGGATGGAAATGGAATGAAGAGTTCATCCAACTTTAAGACAGAGTAAGTCAATCAGTAGGAAAGGTTAGGCAAAAAGTCAGCTGTAAGTCATAAGAACACCCATGCTTCAGAAAATGACTGGCTCGATACAGTTAGAGGTACTGAAAGGTTTGTTTTACAGCTGCATGCCTGATGTAAGGCCGTTTTATAGTACATGCCCTGAAAGAACCCTGACTTCAGGATATGTGGCGAAACCACAGGAAACCAGAAACCTCAGTCATATTTTGACTGACTGGCATTTCCTATTCCAATACACCTAGAAAGGTCTTCTTCCTTACCACAGCATGACTACATCAGTGATAGCAAAAATGGGGACATTTCTAAAAATTCTTACTATATTTTTGTGAAACAGGAGTTAAAATTAGGAACCAGATATTAATAACCCTAAAAAGCTTCAGTCAGCCCGAAGCTAGATTTGATCTTCGTATACCAATCAACAATGAAAGGGAAATTAACAAGAGCAATATTCTAATACATACACACAAATGTTGCCTCCGGAAAAATTTAATTATGTTCACCACTGTTGCTAGTTCACCAAAAGGAGAAAATATGGAATTGAAAAGTGCATTAGTTATAATATCTGTTGATCCTGCTACTTCCTTTTTCATTCCTGAAGTTTGAATCAGCACAAAACTACAGACATAAAAGATATTCAAGCCACTGTATTAATTTCTGATCACAATTCAGCACTCTAAAAAATCAGAACACACCCCATACATAGAATGTGAAGGAAGTGAATCTCCATGGCTTTTGTAACATGTCACTGAACATTCCACTTGGTTCTGAAAATACAGACCTCTAGAACTAAGGTATTCCAAGGTTATTTCCAAATCCTATATATTGTTTTAATACGTGGGCACACATCGCCTAATGATAACTCACAAAATAGATACTGTATAATATTTTGAAAGATTTCTATTTTAGGAAGTAGTAACTGTTTCAGTTACAACTAACATTAACTCCAAAGGAAGCTGATTATCAGCAGTCTTGAGTTCAGCCAAACACATTCATTTTTCATAGCGCCCTTCAAATGTCTCCAAGTCACTAATAATTACATTTATTTTTAATCAATGCAATAACAATTCTTTAAAACCTTACATCAAAGCAAAGCCAGTTAGTACGTTAGAAAGAAAAATAAATCCATCTATGTTTAGCATAATGGCTGCAATTAGTGTTTTAAGTGGATCTTTGTTTTATTCCTACATAGGCCACAGAAGAGGCAGGAGATTGTACCGCAACTGATAAAAAACAAGGCAAATAAAAAGCAAGCCTTCTGAATTTTGGCTGTAGACAATCAGCTGAACGTCTGGTGACTGCTGGTCTCAGAACAGCTCCCAAAGTCAAAGCGATGCCGCATGTGATGGGCTTGCCAAGTAGTGACAGTAGCAGATCAGAAGCAGGCATTTTACTTAGGGCAACCCAGCCAGTCACTTTGATCTTAATCAAATAGGACTATTCACAAGCAGGAAGCACATGCTCACATCTTTGCAGAATACTACATCTCTGTGCAACATGCCCAAAAGCGACATCCAGTTCGACTGCCCTACCCCCAAACAAGTTAAGGTGAGAAACTGTGTGAGAAGAAATAAAAGACAGTAAAGAGGTTGAAACATTTAAATTGCGATCCCAACAAAGACTATGTGAGGAGTGCAAAGTGCATGCATTTCTGTCTTAGGTATACATTCCTATTTAAATTATCTAACAGACAGAGCTGCACACCATGGGAAAAAGCAAAGGCACTGATGAGAAAGAAGAAAGCATGCGTCTAAATCTTCCAGATAAGATTTGACAGCCCTTTCTATTGCAGAGGATGACATTGAGTAAACAGTTTTCAGTAAACAGAGCAAGAATTAAAATGCAGTTTTCAACACCCTGAGCAGTGCCAGCAACCTGCACAAAGCTGTCTGGCCCTAACCATGGTATTTATACCTAATTTCCTACTCACAGTGAAAAAGAGAACATGATTCGAAAATAACATCAGGAATCTCCGCTATTACATTCAGTCAAGAAATGACTAGTAACATCAATCCCTGCCTTTGGAAGACTTAACAGGTCACTGCTATGGATCTATCTGTAGTGCTACGGATATCGCTTTATTGCGAAATTTAAGCACCCATGCTTGTATTCAACTAGAATTCCATTCAACAGCTTTAAGACTGCCTTTAGCATTTAGAGTAAAGGTTGACTTGTGACATTGTAAGTGCAAAAAGGCTAGATACAGCACTTATCCTCTGGATCCTACCATAATATGAGAAAACCTAAGGGCACATTGCTTTCTGCATGTAGCATCAGCTATGAGGGCAGGCACTACCAATGCCATCAGAGCCAAAGAGCACCTTGTATATTTTTTTCTGCATTTCTATTAAAACAGGGCTAGTTTTAAGGAGTCCTTCAAAGTAACAAGGGTAGAAATGCAACTTGTGTATTTTGTATAATAAGCCCTGCAACAACACCAAACTACAGCTCTGCTGAAGCCAGCAACTTACAGTGACTCTGAATGTTGTTATCAAACACTAGCAGTCACAGCATCAGGATGAACTAGCAGATGGAATGAAAACATGGCAGACTAATTTACAAAAATAAATGCACGATTCATTATGCATTCAGTAAATATAACTTTAAAATATTACATGGACACTATATTATGTAATTAATAGTCATGGCAAGGACGAGATAACTGTCCCGCTAACCAATTTTCAAGGACACACTTGGGAAGTGAAAAATAACGAAGGTATAACATAGCTGGGAAAAAAAAAAGTTTAAAACAATACACATGCTTGTAGCTCTTGGAAAGTGTGCGTGTATACATGAACACATTTCAGTGGTTTACATGCATGTAGATAAAACGGAGGAGAAAGGATCTGGGAACTTCAAGCATTTACTATTTGAAAATAAAAAAAAACAAAGGAAAAAAACAATTTGGGGAAACTTTCTTAAGGACAAGCTTTATCTCCATGTTGTAACATACACATCTTAAACTATATCGTAACTGTCTATCTTAAAAGCAGCATTTTATTACTTCCACCCTCAAAATGAGTCACCATTCCATGCATGCAAAGCTAACAATTACTTTGCTCTGAATGTTTTCCTCCTATTTTAGGAACATCATGACTTTCTCCTACTCTCCAGCACGCCTTTCTGTCTAACAAGAGGCCATGACTACATGCCACTGCAGGGACTGTGCCAGGTTCATCCTCCTCCTTATCAAGCACTTGAGCTCTACTGCATTCTGATCAGAACACCACTAGGTTCACCCTACTGAACAAATCAGTACACGATCACAGAATTGCAGGGGCTGGAAGGGACCTCAGGAGATCGAGTCCAACTCCCCTACTAAAGCAGGTACCCTACAATAGGTCAAACAGGTAGGGATCCAGACAGGTCTCGAATATCTCCAGAGAAGGTACATTGGAACATGAATACATTTTCAGAATATTTACCAGGAAATATTTGAAAACGTTTAGGTATATGGTAAAGAGACATGAAAACAGCAAAATGTGTCTGAAGTTGTACTTTTTTTTTTTTTTTTTTTTTTTTTAAATTACCTCCTCTGTTGTTTGGTTTGTGTTTTTTTTCCATGCACTCGTATGTAGGGAAAGAAGTACACATGCAATAATAGGAAAGACAGAAACAAAATATAATTTTAAAATCCAAGACGAATCCCAAGAAGCCACTCATTTTAGAGCAAACCCATCAGTAAGCATTTTACAAACAAGGTCCTCCACTGAATGCTATTCAGCACTTAATGAAAAATGTATAAAGCCGCAAAGTGGCTGACTGAGGGACTGAAGTACACCCACTGTTTATGCTATAGGTAATTAAGCGCCCCAAGGTAGGCAAAGCAAGAATGGTAGACATGAGACAACACAAAATATCTCCTTTATGACATGCTTACAATTTCTGACCTTAAAGAAATACAAACATCAATTCTTCAGCCTCTAAACACATGCATCTCTGCACTTGTGGCACCTGTTGCCTAACAAAATAATGTAACAAAAGACAATGTAGTGCTATGAAAAACACTAATTCTTGTAATTTCATGCTGTTACTAAATACACATCTTAAGCCTTCTGACTAATGAGAGAATAATAAACACCATCATATACAATAAATACTACGACTTAGTCTTTCCCATTTTCCTCTATTGAAAATAGAAGTTATACTGTATTATAGTCTAGCTTACAAACCTAGCATTCTTTATACCCTATCAATTCAGTAACATCTTATTTCACTATTTTATGCAAACATTTAATTTTCTACTAAATGTTTGTAAACATGCTTATGCTTTTTCTTTCGATACTCTCACATCTGTCATGTTTAATGACTGAAGTAAGAAACATTTCTACTGATGTTAAGTATTCATCAGCATGCTATTTGTGCACTATTTCAACATAATTCTTTCTCAAACCAAGAGAGACATGAAGGAAAACAATTTTTTTTATGGTTCAGTAATTTAAAACACAGCAGTCAATGTAAGTAATTACAGAACAATAAAGTAACTTCTATTGATTCTGCCTAAGGACATGATGCAAACTGACATGTCCAGCACAGAGTTAAATTCAAAAAAAAAAAAAAAAAAAAGAAGAAGAAGAAAAAAAAAGTTCAAGCTACGCACAGTTCAAATTTGGATGCAATTCCCACAGAAGCAGGATTTCCTTTTATGTGGGGATGGAAAATCTGAAGTATCTATGTATTTTCTCTGCAAACTTGAGCAAGATAAGAGTTAAATGATAAAAACAGAAGAAACAAAAACCTTCTGAGTTGAACGATGAATTTTGTACATTGTTCACTTTATGCAAAAGTAGCTCATGCATTTTGAATCTAGATATTTTCCTCAGTCAAACAGACATCCTTGTGTGATGACTGCAGTGACTCAAAGCTCACGCAGACGTATTCTTAAAAACATTCTTCATCTTGAGTACAACAACATTGAGTACAACGTTCTGAAAATACTGCATTTGTGCAATCTATTAAGCAGACTGTTTACATACAAAGTAAAGAAACTGGAGCATAGGAAGTTCTGCACGAATGTGCACAAGAACTTCTTTACAGTGAGGGTGACAGAGCACTGGAACAGGCTGCCCAGGGGGATTGTGGAGTCTCCTTCTCTGGAGATATTCAAGACCTGCCTGGACGCCTACCTGTGCGACCTGGTGTAGGGAACCTGCTTTGGCAGGGGGGTTGGACTCGATGAACTCTGGAGGTCCCTTCCAACCCCAACGATTTGGTAAAGCCCATGACAGAACCTCTCTAACAACAACAAAAAGCAACACAGGCCTGCAAGGACCTTATCAGGCAAGCTCTTCAGAATTTTTTTGCACTAATACTTTTCTGTATGTGCTCCTCCATAAAACTATTCAGGGGCTTAAAGCAATGCAATGTGCCCTGCTCGTCTCAGGGAAAGAATAAGCGAGACGTAGCATGTGTGGGAACTTCATTTTCTTTCCCTTACAAAACACACATTGCCTGCCACTTAATGTACATCTCATAGCTCTGAGCAGCTAATTCTATGAGCATTTAATGCATCGAACACAATTATCCCTTGCTTGGAGGACTATTGACTTCTGCATAGGGACAGAGGTGGTGAAATGTAAATGGTTATCAGGGGAATGGAGAAAAGCTCTCAGGGACAATCCTTTTCAAAGGAGAAGTACAAAATGGATCACTAACACATGCTCATGCTTCTTTAACTTAACTGTCTTATCTGCTGTAGAACCAGGTCTGTAAGACTAGCCTTTTTTTGACAGCTTTAGTGTCACAGATTCAATACAATGTTCTACATTCAAACATATTTGCAGGAAATCTCACATAAGCATTATTCCTTTGGCAAACAAATTTATTGGCATCAACTCAAATAATGTATGAAAAAAAAAAGAAAAAAGGCATCACACATATTTATAGTGATAGCAAATCAAGAATACAAACAAAAAGTGTAGTGGATTTGAACTAAAACATATTGAACTGAGGATATAATTTTCCAAAGTTCCTGGTCAGGTTTCTGAGATTCTGAACACAAAGCATTACAACGTATTCTACCCATTAGCAACAATTCTGCTGTCTAAAACAGCAATTCTGCAAGATCAGAGTATTTCAATTTAGAATTTTATTCAGAAGTTTATTCAGAATTCTGTCTCACTCAGAAAAAGAGCAACTTCTTCATTTGGCAACAGAAGATAATTTTGTACTTTTGAAACACTGACTCTGCTGTTTTTAACGTTGGAGCAGTTCTGCCCACAGGATCAAACTAAAGTATTCCTCAACTGTTGACTGTGGATATACATGTAAGTAGAGACAACTCTTTGAACCTCAGCTACATGCATTGAAGAAAGACGTCCTGCCCTTTCACACCATCTAGGTCATGTTGCCTCACCTTGTCTTTGCAGCCACGTTGATTTTGCAGAGAACACCATAACTCAGGTACTGTGCACATTCATTTAATCTGCTTCACAGAGAAGATGTGCAATTCTGTCTGCGTCTGCAGCTTAATTGCTGCAAGATTTTTCCTCTATCTGCTAACATTCTCTACCAAGCAGCACAGCTGAAGCGAAACATTGCAGAATGGAGGAGGTAGGATGTGCAGGTCTTACTCCTGGTTTTCCATTAATAGCATCGGATATTTCATATTGGCCAATTCTTTCTGTTTTAAAAAGCATCTAAACTTTACACAGGGTTCTAATCCTTGTCACACTGAACTACTACTCGGATGGTAAAAAGCAAGATCTCTGTTCCAGCATTTCAGGCTTCCACACGCGTAACGCTGAATCAGACAGCTTGGAATTACTCTCAGCAAGCATTCCTATTACAATCTTGGAGCCTGCACTGTGTACAGCCCACAGCTACCTACAAGCTAACAGTTTCCCTGAAACACTGAATAAAATTGAGAAGATACTGTGGAAATAGTGAAAACTGACAGACAAAGAGGCCTCGGCTACAATTGCAGACCACTGTGAGACATCTCAGTTTTCATCTGGAATATCTTGAAGGTAGAGTAGAAAAGAAGTAATCAATAAATAAGTAAATAAAATCACTCTAATACCACAGAATTTTAATTACCTCCCTTAAAGAAATGTACTGTCTCAACAAAAACCATACTGCCCTGTAGGGCAAAATGATGGAGAACTGTATCCATGACCATCAAGCAGAAGTCTAAATATTTTACAAAACTCAGTGGCCTAAACAATGGTTAAGCTAGGTCATACAGCAATAAGAATCCTATTTTCAGGAATACAAAGGTTTCTGTGTTGCTGTGAGCTCAGTTAACAGTTCTGGAAGGAAAAGAGGTCACCTAGTGACCAACTGCTCTGTCCAGTTAATGAGCTCAGCCACTTCACTTCAGCAAAAGCTCCTGTTATTTAATAGCAGTAGATGTGGAGGACAAAATTAATAAAGCCTGGCTTTGCAGAGATTTGTCTCCTGGGAATAATTGATTTCCATACTAATGTAATACATGTTCCAGTTGATGATATTTCTAAATACTTGGTCTTGTGGCTGCTTTATTGTTCCATGTGCAAATGTCTGTTGCTGAACTAGAAACTAAACAGCCTACTTTCAGGAGTTTGGGAGATCTGTAAATGCTGAACACTTTGACCTGGTACGCGCACTTGTGGGAGAGGAAAGAACAGATAGCATGGTTACCAATTTTGCTTCCATAGGAAATCAGAAAAAAATTATGTTTAAAGTTGTAAAGGTAAAAAAAAGGTTCAAGAACAGTGTAAGCGTATACACGTGTTTAAAGGAGTTGTGAATTTAAACATTCCAAACAAAATATTTTAAATCCTGCATTATGTTTTCATAAATAATGGGATGCCCAAGTACACCTTGTAGTTAGACTCAATGTAGGTTTCTTAACCAGCACTCTAACACACATACACAAGGACCATCACACCAGCAGAGGTAAAAACTGAAGAAACCTACAGACACTTTATTTTTGGCTTTAAAGCATGACTGAGGTGCTTTAAAAACCACTACAGACAAGTAAAGAGTCTACACCAAAGCTAAAATCATATGATATGTATGCAACATCAAGTGTTGAAGATTTCATCGGAAGGGCTTTCTTACACCTTGTGTAGATTTTGTTTCATACCCAATCACAGACAAAAATCAATGGCAAGTCAAGCAGTAAATCTTTCCAAGTGGGGTGTAAAAAGCATAGAAATTGATAAAAATGGAGATGCATCACAAACACGGTGGCAAAGTTTGCTGGTACAGCACAAAGAGTTATGGATGGCACAGGACACATCCATGAGAGCAATACGATGCCTACATGGAGCTAAGCACTAGTGAGTATGCTGTATAAAAGATGCAAGGGTCAAGCAATTTGAGAAAAAGAAAACAAAACAATCACAGCTTGGGAACTTATCTGCCAGAAATGATCGTGAAAACAACTCCAGACAGTTAACTGATTAGGTGACTGAACTGTTTAAGGTGATGCAGCAGAAAAGGAACCCAATGAGATCACTGCATGCATCATCCAGAAACACATTTGTTTGGGTCTCTTATCCTTGGCTCCAGAAGAGATTTTCCCTGAAAGACCGCACACATTCCCAGCTGTGTGTTTTCAATAAAGGTGAACTTAAAGTCACGCATTTGAAGAGATGCAAAGAACTACCAAAATTATCAGAGGAAGTAGTTTGAGAAGGTGTATAAAGCACATTTTAGCATGAGCTGAGAAAGCATATTATCACTACCAAGAAATAGGAAGGACAAAAAAAGCATTTACAGAAAAAAATGCCATACAAGTGCAAAAACTAATGAGCAAAAAGTTGAAAGAAAGATGTGGCCTGGCAAAACACAGATTCTCAACAGGAGCTATGGTAGAGAAGGTTTTAAACTGATGCTAGAGAAAGTCTTGAGCATGCTGTACAACCCACTGCTCCATGGCAGTGACCCAGAAAATCCCTTCCAGATCTATGTCATTCATCCAAGCAGAAAAACCAGTGGCCAGCTTGGCTCTTCTCACTTTCACTGAGAAACAGACTAACCTAAGGAGGAAAAACTCACAAGAGTCAACATAATTAATGTTATATTTCAGATTTTAACCACTCGCAGTTTCTCTGTAAAGACATGTATTCTCTAAACTTGCAAGGAAAGCTATTTTTAAAAAATATAGATATGTAAATAGTTTCTATGTAAACATGAAAAACTGGGGATTTCAATTTTACGTGGAGTTATATCTCTATAAAATACCAAATAAAAATACATTTGATGAAATAGACATCAAAATTCAAAAGTTATATGGTGGATGTTTCTTTCTGTGGGTTGTTTTGTGGGTTTGTTTTTTTTGGGGGGGGGGGGGGGGAGGGGCGGCGGCTGGGGGGGGGAGTTGCTATTTAAAATTAATATCAGTGGCCATATCAACACCACTGTTGGATTTTTAACTAAGGGATTATATTTGCTCTCTACAGTACAACTCATGAGGAAAAAAAAATGCTAAGATAGCTTTGCTTTTCCATAACTTAGGCAATAGGAGAGAAATGTATAATTCTTCCACAAATTCTTCCGCTACAAACAAAATGTTGTGTACTAGGGCTACTTGTTTCCATGTGCTTACTCTGCAACAAAAGCTTCTTTTCCTCACTCATCAATATAAGATTCACACTTCTACTTCACCCCTAAAGTAACTGAAGAATTGTAGAATTGCAAGATGCATAATTCAATATAAAAATGAGCAATGGACCACTAAAACTTTTTAATAAGAATGTTATGTTTGCAGTATTTTTTAAGGTATAGCAGAAATGTGTACTCCCAGAGTTGTATTTTGGAAACTCCTACTCACACAAAGTGAGCATTCCTAAACAATGATTGGAAACAAAATTTTACAAATAATTTTGCTTTAAAAAATGAGGATGCTCTTACTTGAAGATTTTTAAAAGAAAGGTTACTGTAGAACATCTTAAGGTGAAAAAGAGAATCCCTTTGAGATTAATGCACAGAAAGTAAGAAGGTTTCATATTTGCATTGTGAAATTAGTACATACAATGTCTCAAGGTTTTTCTGATAGTGTAAAAATAGCACAGCAGCTAGACGACTTGGATTATTTTTAAGTAAGCTTCTCTCTTTCAGCATGGTTACTGCTGCAAAATCCTAACATAATGTTTTTACCTTACCATCAATTTTTAATGCTACACCAACCTACTAGTCAAATAGCTTTATTACTTATTTTTAACATTATGAAATTATAACAGTACTTATGCTGTGGCAATATAACGACAGAGAATGTTGCAGTAATACTTGCAGCTTTATTGCCTATGCTTTGCTCATGCTTTCCTTCCAATGGTACCCAAAGAACGTAATGAAAATGTTTCATACTGACACGAGCATTTAGGACTGTATATGGTAACATGCTATCCTCATACCCCCAGAGTTTCTGTTCCGTAAGCACAGAACAAGATTTAAAGCTCTTTAAATAACTATTTGATTTAAATGGACAAAAGTCTTCCTTGTTTGTGATCATAGAGAAGGAGGAAAAACAACCTATTTTTCTTCTTTTTGGAGAATCTCTAGGTAAGTATAAGTGTTCCACTAAATTCAGGATCCCTGTGCAGAGACACACAAGTTTACTTACGCAGCTCAATACAGACCCTTCTTGTACACTAACAGTACGTCTACTGAATTCTGAACCGACCTCCTGCTGGTTTTCTTTACAGCCAAAGTGTTATTCAATATACTAATATGAAATGCTAAGTTCAACTAGCCCAGCCTTGTCATAACGTTTCCCAATACCCACAAGAACACATTCACGACATAATGGTTTCCCAAAAGCCTTCATCGATGCAGCTAAAAGGAACTACATGGTGCCTGTTAAAACCAGAACCACTTTAGAGCAAGGAAAGAGTCAACTGAAGGATTGCGTTAGTCTGCATAAAATGCTGACATTCAGATGTGGCTTCCAGAAGTCTATTTGTGTCTGTACAACAATGCACACAAACTTTAAATCAAACTTTAAACCTGGTACTCCTTTCTTAGGAAAACAGTATTCTAAATAATAAATAATCTCAATCTATGTAGCAACATATATTCAACTGATACTACAAACAATTTCAGTGATGCCTATTTAGGAAGAGACAGATTACCAAACTGCAGAAAAATATTAAATATAGAAATAAATTAGAAATTTGAGATAAATGCATTTGGAATCGTAGAATTCCCAATGCTGGAAAAGATACCTCCAAGATCATCCAGTCCAACAGTCCACCTACCACCAATATTTTCCCACTAAGCCGTGTTAGTAAATTTAATCTTTTTTTCTCCCACTGAGCGGACGTTTAGCTACAGAGACCTAGAATGCGTGCATGCACATCCCTCATTTCATTAGGTCACCTTGTAATAATGAGAGAATTTGAGAGCCAAATTCTAACCACTGATTTCTGACAGTATCCAAATGGTCTTGGCTAATCTTTTAGTCATTTACTATATTAACTGTGTTATCTTTGCATGCTTAAGTGATAAAATGCCAGCTCCACTCAAAAAAACATCATATTACTCTAACAAAGGAATTCATAAATTTAGTTTTCCCAGAGTACCATCCTCACAGAAGTAATAATAACACACAATAATAATGGAAGGGTCAGGTGTACGAGTGACATTTATCCATCTAAACAACTTCTTCCTTCAGTAGGAAGAGACAGATAAGTAGATTTTCTGTATACTACTGATGACATGCATGCCACTGTTCATCAAACTAATGCTTTAGTACCCATTTGTTGAGGAATACCAGCTGCATTCGGGAATCTTGGAAACAGCTAAATGAATTATCTGAAACCCTCTTCTGTGAAGTGCAAGAAATCTCTCACAAAAGTAGGAAGTAAAAATATTTGTTAGCAATTAAAGGAGCCTATTCTTTGGAAGCAAGCAAGACCAAACAGAATAGAAATCCCTGGAGATAAACAACAAAAAACATTTGTGGGAGTTATGCACTAGCAGGTGTATACACACAATATACAGACTTCTACAGTAATCAGCAGAAACAAATAGTTTTCACTTCAGTTTGTCTTTTGTTCTGCTCCAACACCTAGGTCTTAGTTAAATATATATATTCTTCAGTGTTTCATTTAAAAAAAGCAGCAGGACACCATTTCCAGACACGGAGTTAATTATTCAAATTACACATTATAAAGGCTCTTAAGTCATTAAATGCATTTGTTTTCCTTTTCCTTGCAGTTCCTCTGCAGTAAGGATTTGAGCAGGAAAATAAAAAATAAATAAAATTTTAAAAAGGATCTTTATGTAAGAATCTTTCAAATAAGAACTTCTCTATATTCAACTTCTTCAAAGGCCAAAAAACCCAGCTAACAATCCACTAGCAATGTGGGTCAAAACTGAAAATACAGACACACCAGGAAGGCATCTGGCTCTTTCCTGAGCAACGCAGAATAGAAGAGAGGCTAATGCCTGCCAAGTATATGAAAGATTTTTTTCCCCCTAGCTTGCTATCAGGAATAAATTAAGATTTAGAGGTCAAGCTGTATCCTTATCAGGGAAGCAGCAGAGGCAGACAGCATAAAATGCAAGTTTTGAAGTACCTTTAGCTGATTACATGTAGTTGGAAGGAAAATAATAACAATCATGAGAACAAAAGCTGTAGTTGGGTCAACAGAAAAATAGCTTCCACAGTTTGGTTTACATTTCCCGAAATCTAGTCTGATTATTACTTTTGACCTCAGCTAAATGCATCCGGCTTTCAAGCACGATGTTCTCCATTACCCCACTTCCAAGCCATCAATCCCACTACCAAGGTTAAATTTAGGTTCCAGTACCACAGCCACATTCCCTCCTCCTGCTGTGCCCCTGCAGAAAATCTCCCATCAGACCTTTCCGACACTTGTGCAACTCCTACTACATTCAGAAGTTGGCAGGCATGCAGCAGCGGATAGGAATTTAGGAAACAATGCCATGGGTGGAGTCCTAAGAACACAATCCAGCTCCCATTCTCTTGACTCTGCAGGAATAACAGCCACATAGTACAGTGAAAGCCTATTTTTAACTATAAAGCAAGCCAACATGACTAAATGCACAAGGGGAGTAGACCTACAAAACAGCACAACGTCATTTCTATGAAATCATTCCTCATGGAAGAAAAAAAAGGCTCTTATCTATTTTTCTTACTTGCAAAAAATCACAGTTTGGAGTCAGACTATATATTAAAAAATCCCACCACAATTGACTTTCAAATGACCACCTAGTGCACAGCACCTGTGCTTGTAAGAAAGCAAGCTGACAGACTCCACTTTCACGGGGTAAAAGAGACCACAAACTGAGGAACAAGGGCACTGCTTATGGTCTGAGTCACCATAATGGCCCTTCTCAAGCTGCCCATAAACTTCTGAGGATCGGGTAGCTGTAGTTACCAAGAAGTTGCACTGCTGCAATCAAACATCAGCAATGGGCTCGCCTGGAAACCAGTACTGAATTATCTACAGATCAGAAATTACAAGTACCACATGGAGCTTTGTTTTACGACTGCAGTAACATTAACTTATTAACAGATATTAAATGCAGCTGTAATAGAATGCAAACAAGTGCAGAGCTTTACAACTCATGAGCTTGTTTTTCCTTTGATTTAGAAAAGAAACTGACACCTGAATCAAGCCAAGAAACCTGGGCTGAAGAGAGTGTTAAACCAATTTCCATGCTTCCACCCCAAAGGAGAAGCATCATGTCCATCATAAGCTATAAAATCCATGGAAGTATCTATATAATTGAGCACAGAGAGATATCTTCCCATTAAAGCAAAATGTTTGTATTTTGACAAAGAGTTCAAAGATTTCTGTACTCCTATAGAGCCTAATTAAACTTGCAATCATACACCACGTAAAGAAAATTCAGGATAACATTCCCAACTCAAGGAGGAATATTCATCCTCCCACTGGCTCCCACCCCAGGGGCCACAACACACTTCTTAACTTTGGAGAAGACCAATTTTTTTTTTTTACACCTTTCTAAGATACTCCAGTCTGGCTTTGAGAGGAACGGCATCTTACAGGAGACAACAATTTGACTGCCTATAACACAGGACGCAACAGCTAGAATTGTATCCAATCCAGGCTGCTAGACTTAGCAGACTATTCCCCATTTAGAAAAATCTTCCTCCAACAGTTGTGATGGAGACCTCAGATCACAAAAAGAATACTGCCCTTATTTCAGTTTTTTTCACTATCATAAGGTTTAGACCAAGTAGAGGACGCTAAGTTCACTAAGTACAGTCAAGTCAGTTCATGGTGTCAAGACTCATGTGATGAGAGCAACCCAGAATATTTTTTCACCTTTCGACCAGAGGCTGAGTGCCCATTCTTGTGCAGTACCACCTAAGTAGCTGCATACCACAAGTGCAAAACACAAACTACATCTACCCAAGATTTTTTCCTATCTTCCAGTTATTTCTCCAAATATAATGGTTACGATGCTTATCTTCTCCAATTTAAAAAAAAAAAAAGAAAAAAAAAGATCAGACAAAACTCTTAGTTATATTAAGGGTTATACATCAACATCATTTGGGTCAGGTAATTAGTTAATACAAGGCTATTTACCTTCAACATCATCTACATAAAAGCTTTGCAATCTGTTGTCCTTCATCTACCCTCCTCATATCCCCATATAACAGATTTAGGAAGGAATAACAAACACTGTTATAAATTCCAGCTCCTGGGCATGGGATCAGCTTTCACAAACAACTCACTGTGCAATACTCAGGTAACCCTTCAGTACAGTTTATTCTTCCTGTGGTTCTCTGCTAAATCATCAGCATTCCAAAATGAATAGAGCAAAAGAAAGGAGAAAAAAAACAAACAAATTTAAAAAAAACAAACAATTACTGGCAAGGTAACAAAATATGAAGAACAGCCAACCATCCATTGCTGGGGTAGTGTACAAGTGTCAGTTACTTTCCAGGGATGGATTGACAGGTTAAACACACTAATGGTTAGAATCCTAGAGAGCCTGCAGACCTGCACAAATCAACCCACACTTCTTGAATACAATACTGAAAATGAAATGTATTAGGTACAAGACCCTTTGGTCATGGGCAAATCTTGAGACATCTTTCTCATTTTTCCCAAATCCTTAACATTGACTATACTCATCATGTAGGGTCATCACAGCCAGTTGTACTTGTCACCTATTGACGACAAAAAATACACTGGAAACATTGCTTCAGGATTATCCTCCATGAACTCTTGAAATACCCTATTACCATGATTTTTTTTTTCCTTTAGTACTCTTCTATTCATTATTAAATTCAGAGAATGCTAACAGGAAAGCATCAATAATAGCAACTGAAGAGAAGTCTAACTACATATAAACTGTTGCAACTAGGATATCAGAAAATTAATATCAGATTTTAATAAAAATATCCTGAAACTTTGAAAATCTTGTATTTATTTCAGATAACAATCACAGAACTCCACATTTCTGAGAGAGCTAGTAAAATTAGTACAGCTTCTCAAACACCAAGGATGTTGTTAAAGGCTAATTTGTAGTAATTTAAAGCCCAGAAGACAACAAGAAAACCAAACTAGATAAAAATTATTCTGCAGCACAAGCATCATTTATTATCCCAGAGCACTGATGGCCAGAACATGGTTTATATGTTGATCCGATTCCAGTTTACAAAACTGAGCATTAGGGAACTGTGATTTGTAATTGCAAAATCATGCGCTGTTGTCTTTTGACACAGATAATTACTTCTCCAATTCTGCAGACCTGTAATACTATCACATACGGAAGAATTTTTCAGATAAGCTCCAGGTCATCTTAGCAGCAGAGTACAGGCCATGAAACACACTTCCCCATCACTCTTGCATACTGAAGCAGTACCAGTGGCAATCGTAACTGATAGAACATGCAACACTACCAACAGCAGTTTCTAATCTTCTTATAAACCAAGTATTTTTTTGCATATCACTATTTGAGATGCCCTGCCTTTGGTAACTAAAAATGGAGCTTCCAAAAATCTAATTTACTCCCCATCTTGCCACAATATTTTTACAGGTCCATTTACTAAACTGCTAAATTTATAGACTACATCAACTGGAAATAAGTCCGAGCACAAGTACCACGCCACCATTCGAAAACTCTTAATCAAGAATTCTGAAAGGGAGTGCAAATACTTTTCAGGTGGAAAATGCTTGAGATACTGAGGTACAGGATTTTCTTAGCTGAATATGCATGCTTCAAGTAACGATGGACTTCATGTCACTCAGTTTGCATATTAATAATTCCCTACCCTACTTAGCACAGCATTCTAATATCCTCTATGTTTTAGAGCTTCTATCATTCCTCTGACTTTTAACTTGTAGTTTCAGAAGCAAATCAATGGTACCTTGATGAGGGCTTCAAGGACTTCTTGCTTTCTCTCTTTAGAGGTTTGGATTTTTTGTCGGTGTGGGTTTTTTTTTTGTTTGTTTTGTTTTTTGTTTTTATTTTTTATTGCTGGGTATCAGCAGCTCTCATTATTAGCTGGATTTTCAACTTGTCTGAAGATAAGGCAGAAGTATCAGCAACTCAGTAATAATATATATTATTAGTCGGTCTAAAATTGCATTTCAGAACAAAGTCAGATTCCATTTTAGGTTCACTTTTGTATTTTGGCTATATTCTAGTTTCAGCATACACCACAATAAAGATGACTTCATAAACACTTCAATAACACTATTAGGACTGATCACCTGGGATTATAAAAGAGTGCTGATAATACCGGTAGTGCTGGTGTCCCAGTGCTCACTGTGAACTTTTTCTACTTTATAAATGCCAGAGAAGCTGTGGGTGGCACCCCCATCCCTGAAGGGGTTCAATGCCAAGGTTGGATTGGGCCCTGGGTAGTCTGATCTAGTCAGAGGTGTCACTGTGCATTGTAGGGGACTAGAACTGTATGGGCTTTAATGTACCTTCCTAACCAAACCATTCTATCATTCTCCAATTCTAAATTCTTTCTAAATTTCTTTTTGATGTCAACTGTCTATTCTGACCTGAAAAAACCTGCCTATTTCTAAGGAAGGTACAGAAAGCCAATTATTTGCCTTTTTTAATCATTATAAACATCTAAATCAACATTTGTACATACATCATCTGCTTTTGCACTAACTTTTTAAGAAGTAGATGGTACATATTTTTTAAATATATATTTCCACATATACAACACATGCACACAAAAATGTGCATGTTGTACAGGCTCCAGGCCTTGGTACAGTAACAGAAAAATGGCATGACATCTACTATGTGCCAAAGACATTTTCACTGCCATCTCTGCAGGTCTCTAATGCATCCACTGTCATTCATATGAGATGATCCATATTATGCCAATAATAAGCTTTTGAGAAAATTTGCCGTTCAATGTTGTCCTGGAGAACAAGAATTTATCCAGACTCTACCACAGATCACTGGTATGATGCCAAGAAAGCCACTTAAAATTAACCTTTCAGAAAATCATTAGGCTATGGGTGCCTGATCTGGGCCAAAATACAGAAAATTCAGAAAAAGTCCATACTTTGAGCACTTAATAAAGTCAACCTAGACTGATAAATAAGCATCTGAACTTTTCAGAACTCTGTTCTTAGATTTTCCCAAAGATTTGCTTCATTAGAACTATCTGAAAAATGATGATAAATACCACTCTGTGCCACATCTATGAATCACATAAATGCTATAGTTACAAACTCCATAAAAAGCCAGAGAAGGGAAAAAAAATACTTTTATCTTCTGAAAAGATCTTGAATAGAGCCTGGCCATTTAAGCCACAAGCCTAGCACAAAATATCAAATATAAACCAAAGCTTACCCATCTTGAGATGAATCTTATGTAAAAAAAATGCACAATTAAAGACCATACTAAAAGCACATTTTAAGTAATGAAATAACTACTCCTAATCATTTTTTAAAAATCCACAACTACATTACTAGTCTGCAGAGAGAACCTTTTTCAAAATACACTAATGAAATGAAAAGGAATGATCTGAAGGGAATAAAACAGAAATCTTGTTTGTCAACAGGCAACAAAAAATAGATGTCCCTTAAAAAACAACTCCATCAAGTCCCAGTGTAGCGCACTTCCTTAAGACAAACAAAATCAAAACTAACAGCAGCTAAAGCAGATAGCAGATTACTACCAAGTTGGAGGTAGGCTTTTTCATACATATGTTTGTTCATGTAACTTTTTTCCTTGTCTGTGTGTATGTATGTGTGTACACATGTTCATAAGTGTGTGTGCATACACACACATACACATATGGTTGAGTCATCTTGGATTGTTCAGCTTATCAAGCATAGCTTATACTTTTCTTCCTTGTAGTGTGCAATGCTTTCCCAAAAGGGCAAGTAACTATCCCTGGCTACATATATTTTCTGAGTTCTAAAACAGTACTGATTATCCCTTCCAGGAAGAGAAAATTATGCTTCTGCTATAATGTTTCACATTTCTTAGGAAAGCATCCCACAATCAACACCCTTACTACAAACCAAATTCAAATAGCCATATTTGCATAGTTAAAACTCAAGACTGTTCCTCAAAATATCATTCATTTCCTCCTCATTGTTAGGAGTGAGGGGGCCCATAGCATGGAACCACAAATCTTTGTGAACTACAACACAGCAAGAGCAAGCCAAAGACTTACCGCTTGCAGTATCATTCTGTAATTCAAGACAGGTCAAGAACACATCAAAAGGCTGAAGTGCCTACGTTAGCACTGAAGGAGAGTCACTGAGTTCCCAGTGAAACACATCCTTTATTTGTGCACTTAATTTCTATAGTACCCAAAGTAAAAACGTAACTTTTCTAAAAGACTGTTCATAAGTGACAGCAAGGTACTGGGCAGTTCATGAGTTGTTAATCATTACACATTCATAGAAGAGCTAAACATCTCAAGTCACATCTTTAAAAGCCTTTTTTTTTTTTTTTTTTTAATCTTAATCTTAGCAATGCCAAGTAAAGTTTCCACAAACAACATGTAGAAGAGGAAGAATGAGATAGCTGCTGGGCAACTGATAGTAATTCAAGGAACATCATCCACACAGCACCCAGCACACACACACAGCTGCAGCACTGCCTCAAACCCTTCTAATTTATGAAAGATATATAAGACCTGTACTCTTCATGGATGATACCGATCTTTAACTTCTTACATTAATTAACCTAGGAAATGTAACAGTTTTTCACTTCACCTCCCTCCAGTCCAACCATCATGAACATAATAGTCATTTTGCACAACATTTTTCACAGAACAGCAAACTTATTGCCTATTAAACCAGCATTAAATTAGGAACTTAACAGCATTAACTACAACTAGTTTACAGAATTTTGTGAAATCTAGCACAAGAGATTTTTGCACTCATTTCCAGCTTGTCTCAGCAAATCAAGCTGCAAGACTGCGGGTGGGGATGACACAGAAGTACTTAAGGTTCTTTTCTTGAAGTCAGGTCCATCATACATCAATAAAAGATTTAGGGTTCTGGAAACATACAAACATGAAAATAACTTCGCCTGAAAAATGATTAATTCAGTCAGTTTTCCTTTTTGGCAAAGTAATGCAAAGTCTGTATATCTTACAACTCTGAACTTGCCTTCCCTCCCTACAGTAACTCAGATCTTTGAATTCTATTTTCCAAGTAAAAAGCCTCTACCTGGAGAACACGCATGGAAAGTTTCATTGCCAAAGTAGTGTTTGACTCTGAGCTACACGTGTCCTAACAGTTTCATTTTAACTGTACAAGCCCTTATCTACGGATTTTGTTAATGCAAAATCTGCAATTGTGTGCCAGCCCTAAGTCAAAAATATGATTTTTTTTCATTTATATGTCAGCATTTCCTACAGCAAACTAATTTTCTTATACAATGATTATTATCTTTTACCTTTCATCATTCTGGTATTTTGGTCCACAGAGTGAAATTTATCTCTGTGATATAATTAATTCAGAATAATGCATTTAAAACGTATCAGACTTTAGAGTGTAAGGTCTCTAAGCTACTGAGTTATTTTTTCCCTCATCTATAAGCTATTATTTTATATTAGACTAGCTGTGTTACAAGAATCCATACAGAAACTTTCATTAACCTTCTCTGGAGAGCAAAAAGAATACGTATGCATCTGTCTCATTTTATTTCAATTTGCAAATTCAGGGTATCCTATTCTATTTCAGATTCTTCAGTACTTGAGTTTCAGGAGAAGTGGAGTTGTCGTGGGGTTTTTTCTTAGATTAAGTTCTAAATATTTCATGAACACCAACGATTTGGTAACATGAACTCCTTTATACTTGGAATGTAATTAAGAAGAGAAAGGAACAAAACAGTCTACAATAAGAAACTGTGATACGTCTGCTGCATGCATAAAAATAAATTCACTAGACATGTTCTGAAATGTTTATAGATTGGTTTCTGTGTTTCTACACAAAATTAAAGCCGAATTTGCGATGAAAATATTTTTCCCTTAAGAAGTTCCTGTTACCACATTTTCCCCACTATTTATGATTTAGTTGTATACCCTGAACATACTGTACACATTCCCATGCAGACTCTAGTACACACACTAAGCACAGAATGTAGAGGTTTCCAAAAAAGAAATGGTGAAATTAAAAGTTACATCAAACCATATGAAGTCTACCACGAAAATATAAATGTCAACAAAGTGATAAGAATCTATTTCTATCACCTTTTTACACTGTCAAGCCTAAATTTTTAGTTTCTGACACCTGAGGCCTTGTTAAATTATGTTTGCTGTTCTACTTATGAATGCATTTATAACAAACAATAAACAGAGGCAGCCCATGGGATTAAAGCCTGACAAAGGTGTAGCTGACTCATGGGATCAATTACAAAGCATCAGTACTTATGCCTTTTGTTCATGCTGTGTTTTACTAACAGTTTCTGCATTTTCAGTGCAAGTCTACCACAGATGTTCAATGCCATGTTACAAGGCAACAGCATGCCCGTACCACACATTACACAGAATAAATCTATTCTCATCACCAGCTACAATTAAACCACTTGTTATAAAGCTCAAATACCTCTTTAAAGTTTTAACAAATGCATAGCTGTTTTAACTGAATGCTCACAGCTTTGTGACCAAGAAAAGTATGTCACTATTTTCCAAGTACACTTCTAACCTTCAAAAAAACCGACAGAGTTGCCTTTTCCAAGCTAAAAAACAACCTTAAGCACAGACACAGATTCTAACGCCACCTCAGGTACAGCTTTCCCCGAAAAACCCACTATTAAATTCCCAAATCAGAAGTACACAAGGAAGACAACAAGCAGTTCCAATTTCCATGCAGCTTGCCTGTGACAGGTTATTGATAGAACAAACAGAATTTGCAATACTTACTGAATGTTTCTCCTGCTGGCCCATAACTCCATGGTTAGCTGGGATTGCAAGTGGTTTCATAATGAAGAAACAGAAGCTGAACTGAATTTACACATCATGTACCAATTTCTTATGGATGGCAAGTCACCCTCTACAGCATTAAATTAAAACGAGGAGGAGAGGGGGAAGCAAGCTGGAACTAAAAGTGTCACTACGGGTAAGCTCAAAAAACCCCTCACACTTGTAGTGCAGAGAAGCAATCCAAACGACAGCGTTAGTCTCCATTTTTGTAACACAGAAAGTCTAACCATGTCAGGATGCAAAGAGCCTGATGAAACCCTACATATCCAGTGCTCATCCAGAGGAACAAAACCATTCCCCGAGACAGAGGAATGGGAAGGGAAAAAAAAAGGAGGAAAAAAAGCTAAAATGGCTGACTGCACAGAGACTCCCTCAAAAAGGCTTAATAGAGTATTATGTTAGTCAGGGTGCAGGAACCAGCCCCAGCACCCAGCCAAGCATTGTTAATACTCCTGTTTCATTTGCAACTGCACACGCTCACACACACAGCTCCCCCCCCCCCCCCCCCGCCCCGCCACCACCCTCCACTCCCCCAAAATCAGGGCAGAGCATGCGAGCAGGGACCTCCTCCCCCTGCTGCCAGTGCTACCGGCAGTAGTGACCGGTGATCCGTGCGCCGCTCAGCTAACCAAGTTTGCACAATTAATCTCGGCAGCGTGACATTGACGGACATTGGATTTTATGATGCCCGCTCCTCACAATCTAGACGAGCACATCTACTAGCAGGAGAGTCAGCAACAGAAATACAGCACAGTAACACACACAAAAACCCAGAGAATCATGAGTCTGAATGCAATACGCCAATATAATTACGTTATTGTGCTTACTTTGGAAGACCATGGCTGCAGGCAGTTGGCATAGCAACGCACAAGGAAAGCCATTTCCTGGGCAGAAAGAATGCTTCCTTTTCTAAATAAAAAAATTCCTCTTAGGATACAAACGGCATTGCTGCTTCCTGCAGAAAGCAAAGAGACTGTAGTCTGTCTCTTAACCTGCAAAGGCACACTCAATGCGGTCCTAGTGATGTAAGTGCATTTCTCACTCACTCTCTCCCTCCCTCTCCCTTTATCCACAGAAACATTTGAGTCAAATGGAAGATACATTCCTTGAGGCTCGTCCCTTCCAACACTTCACCATTTCACTCATTAAGGTAGAGGTGGACAATGCAGAGAAAACAAGCAGCTCTTGCCTGTATGATGTCAGCCCCTGAAGATGAAGGCAACCCCAAGGGGAGGGATGTGCTCACGGCTGCTCCTGAGGGCGCTGCCAGAGTAAGGACCAGCATGTACCTCCACCAGCCCTGCACCAAGCGGGACTTCTCAGGAAGATGAAGGCAAAGCAGGTTTGACATCACCTCCCTTTTTCCCCCACCCAAAAGAGTGTCGCTGCAGAACTGTAAACGCTGTTATCAAGTATTTATAAACAGTGCACTTGATGAGTTCTTGCAGATTTTCAGCTGTTTCGCTGTTAGGCAGGCCACAGACATCCACGGCCTGTAGCCTGTAAACGTCAAGATAGATTTAAAATGCAATTCAGGCTTTCTGAATATAGATCTTGTTTCTCTGTTCACACTGTATATACAAATCCCCCAGAAAACAAAAGGGGAAGCAAGATCTGAAAGAGACTGACATACATATGGCTTTTATAATCCCCCTCTCCGACCGTAATTGCATCTTAAACTGGGAAATCTCCCACTGCCTCCCCTGGCAGGGCCGTGCTGCTGGTCGCGCACTGCCAGCACCAGGCTGCAGAGGAGCCAAGGTGCAGAGGCCGGGCTGCAGCAGCAAGCCAGTGGGCAGCCCTCACCACAGAGCCCAGATCCATGGCACCTGGCAGTGGGGACCCACACAGAGCCAATGGGATCATGCCACCTGCCAAGCAAGCCTCAGTCTTCTCAGGGCATGTTTACAGCATATTCTGTCAAATCGGAGACCATCTGTGCTTAAAGCCACTTCAAAGTCTTTTTTATTTCCTTAAACAATATGAGGGAAAAGGATTTAACAGTTGTTACAAAGGCGTAAAGACACAGGAAGAAATGAATGCTGCAGAGTACTACATAACCTAATCTGCAGCTGCCTTTCACCAAAATACATGTCCACTGATAATTACGTAGTGATTTCTTTCTGTGTGGACAATGATTGCTAGGAAACGAGGCTATAAATTTAGTGAAAACCAATCTGATCTTTGTTTTTCACAGTTTCTCTGAGGACACCACTTCATACGCAGCATATCTGAAACTGAATCTATTTACATTCATGAAAGTTTATGACACTTGTGCCCTTGGTTTTCTAGTACACGCTAAAAACTTTCTGTCAAAGAGAAGTTACTCTTTAAAATGACTGAATTACAAAAATAAGTTTTTAAAACTCTTTGTGATGTGCCAATGTCACTAACAGATGACTTTAAAGTGTTAGATCATGCTTGAGCCCTGTAACACTGTGAAATGCTTAGCACCATCAATTTTCTGATGAAGTTCTGAACAGAAATAGGAAAAGATATTCACTTCGGGAAGTTCCAAAAAAACCCACCTAGTACAAAATCAAAAACTACCACTTGTTGACGAAGCAAACAAAAACTTTTCAATTCAGTGACCTACTGTATAACAGCACAACCAGAATCTGAGTTCGGTGCTATAAACTCATATCAGAAAAAAGAATTTCTGCCAAGATACAAATTACTCAGCAGCGTAGGAAGGAAACACCACACTTTCTGGACTGTTACGTACTTAACTGAGCTACAAACACGTATCTGCTTATGGAATGGGGGGAATGGTTTACACTAAAAGAGAGGAGATTTAGATTAGGCATTAAGAGGAAATTCTTTATTCAGAGGGCAGTAAGGCCCTTGCACAGCTGCCCAGAGAGCTGTGGGTACCCCATCCCTGGAAGCACTCAAGTCCAGGCTGGATGGGGCCCTGGGCAGCCTGAGCTGGCAGGAGCAGTCCTGCCCATGGCAGAGGCTTGGGACTGGATGGGCTTTGAGGTCTTTTCCAACCCAAACTATCCTGTGACTCAACTGCCATCACTTCCCAGGTACAGTGGAGCAATATAAATGTAAATTATCACTTCAGAAAAAATGACTGCTCCAAAAGTAATGCCTCCTGTTTTATTATGTTGGCCTATGACATCAGAGCTGGATGTTGGCAATATGGCAGTAGAGGTAGAACCTTGCCACCAATGCTCCGTTACATTTTGCTTCCACATGACAAATGGCAGCAGAGGGTCAGTCTGAGAAAACAGCCTCTGGCATGGAAATGGGTATGAAGCAAAAAGGCATGTCATGGAACTATTCCATGCAGGGAAAAAAATGGCACTCACTGACATTCATCAGTGCTTGCTGAATGTTTCTGGAGACCAAACAGTGGATGTGAGCAAAGTGAAGTGGAGTGTGGTGCGTTTCGGCAGTGGTGACAGCAACAGTGGGTCACCTCCCATGGTGCAGATTTTTACAAGCATGGCATGCAGGCTCTTGTTCATCACTGGCAAAAATGCATAACTAATGGTGGTACCTACATTGTAAAATGATGCTTTGTAGCTGAGAATTTGCTTCATCAAGTGCTACTGTGCTCTTTGCAAATTTGTGGTTTCCACAGAAATAAATAGGAAGAAGCATTACTTTCAGAGCTACCCACATAATCACATAAGTTACACTTCATAAAAATTAAATAAAGAAGAAGTTCAATTAATTTTTGCATCTTTCAGTAAAGAAGGGGTATTTAAATTAGTTAGAGACACTAGAGAATTATATCCTGGAAAGTTTCTATCATAAACAAGTTTGAAGCCACTATAAAGCCTAAACGCAACTTTGCACTCATGCGTATTTCAAAGCTCACGTACAAACTCCTAGTTTAGACTTAAATTTTGACAAGAGTAAAAAGGTTTTTTGCAAATGCTTTTGTTGGTGGTTGAAGTGAGATGCTAATGAACCTGATCTGCAATAATTGGACATGATGAGTTATCCCAAACAGCTTTCAAAGTATTATATGAATAAAAAAGCTGGCATCTCTCCCTGAGACTCTTAAAAAAAAATGTAAAAAATTCCTAATAAGTGTAACTACAGATGTTAGGACATCCTTGGATGGAATTCAGAATTCATAAACAGTAGTTCTGAATTTAAGGTAGAAGCTGGTACAGATCTCAGAAGCATGCACCGTCTAAATAATGCCTCTAAACTATTTTACGCTCCAGAATATCATCTCACAGACATTCTCCTAAATGGTGCCAATATTGCTTGGACAATTAAATCTTTTTAGGTTAATGACTAATGCTGCAAAAACAGATTACCTCAAATCTTCAATTTCAAGCAATCATTGTAATACACAACTATTTGCAGGAGTATTTAAAATTTGATACAGATTACATACATGCAAAATATTCTTTTCTATCTCATAGACGGAAACTATCAGCATCTTTTCCCCTTTCCTTTGAGCACTGTATAAAGAATCATTTCCTTCTTGTACAAAATCTAATTCAAAAGACATCAAAATTCTCTACATTCACCAAATCTACTGTCACTTTATGACTCCAGTAAGACAGAAAACTGAAAATAGAAGTGATCTAGAAAAGAAGACTAAGTAATAAGGCACAAACTCCACAGTCATTACGTGCCCTCAAAACACTTAAAGCAAAGGGGCAATTACACAGACATTACACATGGCTGTAGAAGGCAACAGCATTTGTCAAATTAATTTTTTATTTGATACAACGACACCATCACTACACTGACATTCACTGCACTGCTGGCAACACCAAAGTCATGTTTAAATGGAGCAACCTGTGCTGCTTTGATAGCATGTTTATTAATGGTACAGACCATTTGAACAAATGCCCTTCTGCTGAGCTGCTGCTGCAGATGAACCTGTAATCCGGATCTTTGAAAGAACGATGAGCCTGGAGCTTGCAGGCTGGTGCCCAAGCAGGGCGGATGTACAGCAGCTGCCAATCTTCCCTGTGACCACAGGCTGATTTATCACCTCCAGCATAGCTCTGGCACCAAAAAGCAAGCTTCCAGCACGTGGGCCAGCCAGCTCAAAGTGGAACAAGTTATAACCTTCCTCTAAAACACTTGCCATCAAATTCTATTTTATGTCAGATGACTTTTTTTTTTATGCTAGAACAGACATAATGACTACGTATGCTTGCAAAGTCACTTTACAACGTAATGTTCTACTGATTTACTTGTTGACTATTGCTTACATAAGCCTCAGGTTTTATGCCATTAACAAGGCTTTAAAAGTATACATTATCATTACTTAATGTTAAGAACTGGACGTTAGAATAGAAGATCTTAATGATTTCAACTAGCAGAATGGTCACAGATGAGTTTCCTTAATTGTTTCAGCACTTTAGGAGTGGATTCTGGCAAAATACTTGAGGTTTTTCCAATGTTCACGAAGTTTTCTTCCCTCTTTGGTGTAAAGACAGGAGTTTAAAATAATATTAATCAAATCAGAGAACAAGAAAATGTGTCTTCTGCTTTTAAATTGTGAAAAAAAAGTACACAAGCAAAAATGCAAATGCTTTTTCCAAGGTCAGGAATTGATGGTGTGCACAATTAGCAAGGCTCCTTTGCCAGATCTAAATGATGCCTTGCCATCCATACCTGCTTGAGCAAAGGTTTGCTGCTAAGACACAGATCTCCTTACCAGTCTGGGGCAAAACCAAAACAAATATAAATTGTATCACTGTGTTCCTAACAAATTCACAGCAGGAATTTCAGGAACACAGGCTCTTCATTTATGCGAAGTGCCCTCACATTTCATACTCTTACTACATGCTAAAGCAGGAAAACTTTACTGCTGCTGGATAATAGAATACCATACTTTCATGTGCGTCCTACTGCTACATGGTTGAAAGGTAAGAACAAAAATCAGGGATTTTTTTAAGGTCAGTTAACCACTCAAGTTGTAGCCCGTTATGTTCTTCACCAGCTTCCCTGAATCCTCTAACTGCTGTTTGCAACAATCTGACACATTTGAGCTGCAAGTGATGCTTGTTCTGGAACAGAATTCAATGCGCCTGAGACCACCAGGGCAGGAGTTCCAGTATTAAATGCTAATAGATTAAAAAACTAACAAAAGCCACTAGATTTTTTTCCAAAACTCATCTAAACACTAGCTGCTTTTTCTGTTATTTGGTTTGTTCATCGGTTTATCACTTGTGAGATTTTGGCAGTAGTGGAAGGATATTTTTGCTTTAAGAAAATATGAGATGCTTTCTAGCACTTTTCCTTGAACTTCTTCAGAAACTTTAAGAGAGATTGTGAAATTCCCATCACTGTGCTCTGAAGGTGCAAGCAGACAGCAGACTGGCAATAAACCTTCATCTTCCGCTAGGTTTGCAGATTCCTCCCATACTGGTGGAAGTTGTAGTTTTTCTACCATATGTGATATTCACTGCTTTCTGTCTGTCCTCTTGACTGTTTATACGGACATCTCCTGTGGTAGGTATCTAAGTATTGCTGTTATTTTAAGGAAGTTTAACTTTGGTAGTGCGGGGTGCTATTAAAAAGGATTTTCATTCACTTCAGTTATCTATTGGAAGGAACTAACTTTTGTTTTTGTCATCAGACACAGTTTTATCCAGGGAGATTCTCCCTGGAGCCTAGTCCAGGAGTTCCCAATTAAAACCAACACTAAACATAGTTTAGCAGCATAACATCATTTTCTTTTTGGAGGACTCTCTCCTCATGTTGCTGCAATTTCTCCCTTGTGTAATATACAGCATGCACTATCATACCCTGAGAGCCTTGTGTTCTAGCAACTGCACAGAAATATTTATCCAGATCTTTTGCTTACATCAGTAACAATTACATACAACCTCATATTTCTTATTTTTGAAAAATAATTATCAAAGTGACCCATTTTAAAAGAGACTATAAACAGCATTACATCTTTCAGAGACCTTAAAATGAAATTCTAAGTACCCTTTCTCTCACTCCTTTCACGTGACTATTAAGTAAATACCATGCACTGACAGAGGTCCTATTTTTCACATTTTAACACTATTTTTCCCTTGCAATTTTAGCATCGGTTATGTGGATATACAATAAAATTAGGTGCATCTACCAAATTGGGTCTCTCTAATTTGATTCTACATTGCTTTGTATTGGAAGATTAGAAGATTCTTATCTGAAAACATCAGCATGCTTAGTATTAGGATCATCTTTCGTGTCCCAGGAACATTTGCAGACTTGAAAAACCAGTTAGCTGCACTGCACACCTTTATACACAAATTACAGCATTCAAGAGAATAATGAACCACTGGTGAGGAGTATAACGGAGTCAAATGAAAAGGTAAAATATAGTAAATTTTAGCAAGTGCATATACACACATGCATATACAAATGAAACAAAACAGCACAGGAGCATTGCCTGTGCAGTTTTTATGCCAGGCATATCAATAATACACATAACACTGCCAGCTGTTCCAGGTGCACATCAAAACTTTACTGTCTTTGAATTGGCAGATAATTAAGGCTAACTACTAAACTCCCAAAACTCATTACAAGCATGCAACATAATACCAACACATTAACTAGATCTTACATAAAAGAACAGACTTTTTTTCTGTCATACCAAATATCCTTCCATCACAGATGTGTAGATTCCAGGAATTAAAAAAAAAAAAAAGTTCTCTCTAAGAAGACTTAGTTCCTCAGTGACCACAGTATGGCCACAGAAGCACATTACCAGAACGGTAAGGAAAAGGAAAGAATTTACACGCAAGCCTTGTAGCAAATTCAAAGGAACTACTTCATTTTATTTAGCAGTTAGCTCCCCAAAACTGGGCTGCCATGTAGGGTGAAGTACAGGCAAATAAGTCTGCTTCAACTTGTCAAGACAAGACAGGGCACTGATATAAGCATCTGCTGAACAAAGTAGTTGCTCAGGATATTTAAGCTGTTTTTAAAAGTTTAAAATTTACTTAAAATGATCATTTTAAATTATTTGAATTCAGAAGTACCTTTAAAAGTTCTCAGAAACAGAACCTTTAGCCGACAGATTGATGCCAAGCGCTAGTAATTTTATCTTTAAGTCACTATGTCAAGCACAGCTCGCATAACAGTGACTCAGATGCTTGGGAAAATGAGCTGGCCATGCTTTAGAGGGCTAATACCATCACTTCTGGTGTCCATCTCTGCAGACATGCAAATATCATATGCTTAACACAAATATGATCTATATCTAGCTCCTATTTCCATTTACACATTTGATATGCAACCATCATTGTTGTTTAAAACAACTTTATGCTAATTAAGATAATATACGTAAGTAATATTTAAAAACATGTAGGGTTTTGTTTTGCATTTAAATTTTCCTCAACTCTAATCAAGTTTAAGTAGCAGAAATTCCATATTTGTAATTAGTTATATTATGCAATGATCAACTTAGGAAAGAATTATGAAAAAATTAATTTTCTGCTACATGAACAACATTCCATTTTAACAATCAACATCTTTAGTTAGGTTTTGGTCCTATACTCTGCACCTCAGAAAAGTAGCATCATGTATGACACTAAAAAAGAACACCACAATTCAACAACAACAGAAAAATCTCATGCTATACTGGAAAATCTTTGCCGTTATTAATGGAAGTTTCACATGTGTGTTCATAAACTATTGTCAACCTCTACAATCTGTAAACAAGACCCAACGTCAGTAATGTATCTAAACAATGGAACTGTCGGTAAGATTACTGACACCCCAGTTGCATAAAATACTACATAACTTATAGTATGTTGCTCTTTGAATTTCCAAATCCAGTCACAATTACAAATCCAGTTACAACATCAGTGTAAGCCCTTCTAAAGGGAATGAAAGAACAGTAAATCCCAATGGATACATGAGTTCTTCAGCAGGGATGATGTAATACACAAAAATAGACGTGCTTTGACAGAAGCTGCTAGTTGAGTAAATAACGCGCTGCATGTCATTAATTTTGCATTAGTTCGCTGGTAGATATTTCTAAAAGGAGCAAGATCTAACAGTTTTGGTTTGCTGCAGGTCCTATACAAAATAAAAACGACAACATTGCTCATATACTAACATATTCCTTTGCAGAATAATTGAAGGAAGGAAGCTGTGTGGTTACAAGGTTGCATTTTGCCACACAGGGACAGGAAATACATATTGTCATTACAGCATTATCTGTGGATATAGAATACAATGTACTAACAAGAATACTTTATAGTAAGGCATATCGCAGTAACAGTTATAGTGAGATAGTTGAGTAGCATATAATGTGATTGCAAAATAGCATCAGGGAAAAAGAGAGGCTACTTTGCCAACAGAATCATAGAATCCTGAGAATTGGAAGGGACCTTTAAAGGGCACCTAGTCCAACTCCCCCACAATGAACAGGGGCACCACAGCTAGATCAGGTTGCCTAGTGCCTTATCTCCAGTCTCGCCTTGAAAGCCCCAAGGGACGGGGCACCCACCACATTGCTGGGCAACCCTTTCCAGCACACCTCACCATCCTCACTGTAAAAGACTTTGTCCTTATATCTAAATTAAATCTACCCTTGTTAAGCTTGAAACCATTTCCCCTTGTTCTGTCACCACAGACCCTGCTAAGGGGTCCGTCCTCTTCTTTCCTGTAGCTCCCCTTTGAATACCAAAAGGCTTCCATCAGATCACCTCACAGCCTTCTCCTCTCCGGGCTGAGCAGCCCCAGCTCCCTCAAGCCTGTCCTCATAGGAGAGGTGTTCCATTCCTTGGATGATTTTTGTGGCCCTCCTCTGGAGACACTCCAACAGGTCCACGTTTCTCCTGTACTGAAGAGTCCACGTCTGGACACAGCACTCCAGGTGTGACCCCATCAGTGCAGAGTAGAGGGGCAGGATCACCTCCCTCATTTGAATTTGACCATTCAAATTTTCAGTCACTCCATTCAAAAAAATCCCAAAGGACAATACTTGTCTGCCCGTAATGCTATCAGTGGGATGAATGGCTCCAAAGCACACAGCATATGAGGATGAAATTATTATTTTTGTAATAATACAAAAATAATTGTAACCTGAGGGAAAAGCAGAGATTATCATTGGGCTCACACCCACTGCTCTTTTCCTTCCAACATTCATGGGATAAGTAGATTGCCTCTGGTGAACCTCAAGCTGAGTAGGATAAGAAAGCCTCCTGAAGGCAGCAGGAATTGTGCCGGGCTTCAGCAGGCAGCTTTAACAAGTCAGGCTGAGGATGCACCAGCAGCAGTTTTCATAAAGATGTTAAATAACCCAAACCATCTCAGATTACCACGGAGAGGAAAAAACACATGCTATGGGTTTGGTTCAGGGCTGGTGCTTCAGCATTTTACCTATGGGTCTACCTGTACTTCTACTACTACTCTATCTTGAAGTTTCAAAAACAAAAAGTCTATAAAGCAGTCTATACAAGTCTATAAGTATAAAGCAGGAAAGCTGAACAGTTTTTTAAGAGGTAGAGCCCACATTCTTTTCAGACAAGTCACACACAACAACAAAGGCTAATAAGCAAGTTAAATCATCTTCTCGATAGATGCAAGCAAAAGACAATTATGTTTAAAGTACAATTTCTAAGTCAGGAGGTATGAATCTAGTTAAAGACAGTTTCAGACACTACAAGAACAAGTAAAAAATGTTTTCTATTAAAAAATCCGTACAAGATTTCCCAAAATCAAGTAAAACTTGATTGAGCTCAGGCTCACCTTATCAGAACAAACTCATTTTACTGAATTAAAACTGGTGGAGAAAAGGATGCCATTTTACTTCCACATGCTAACAAGTTGCTTTTGTTGTTGTTGTTTTTACCCCAGAAACCATGTTCCAAAATTAACACACCTTTGTACAATATTCAATATTAGATATTATTTCATGTGGTCCTTAAAGAATTAGCGTAAGATATCAAAACATGGTGAAATATTCAAAATTCATATTATAATTTGAGGATCAAACTATCACTCATATTTTATTACCATGCGTAACCCAGGATTCACAAACCCACTAAAAAATTGGTGAGCACTGTTCTCCAAATAAAGAGATAAATTCTCTCTTCCTGGAAAGAAAGGTATCATACTTACTGAAGAAAGAATTTCAGCACACAAGTCAATTGCGTCTGACAATGGAACTGTATTGAAATTTGAACCCTTTGAAGTTGTTTAAACAATTCATTGAGTAATGTGGTATGGACAAAACTTTTGAAATAAATACCTTTTATGATAAAATTGTGGAAGAATTGATCAAAGCAATAACTGAAGGCAGGGAAGAACTCTGAAGATAAAGAAAATTGTTTTGTTTTCAGCTTTATAACAAGAGATTCCTCACACATAATAGTGGAGACACTGAACAGTTTGATGAGATTCATTCTTAGCAAATACTGGATTTGCTGGATGCTTACTATTTGCTTACTTTGACATTGGCAAATGCAACCCATCTGCCAAAGGCAGTACTCAAATTACTTCAAATTACTGTGTCTGCATTTGAGATCTGATGTCAGCCAAAACTTCCTTATTTTTGTTGTCATTCTGTGATACTTGACTCACTTGGGCAAACTTTCCTCCCTACCTAGCAAGCCCAGTCCTTCAGCCCTTCAAATAATGGCCATGCACACATCTCACAAAACCTACCAAAAAAAAATAAAAAAAAAAACCACAAAATTCAACTGCTTTTTACAAGATCAGTGCATATCACCAGGAAAGAAGATGTGCAAACGGCACTCTTGCAAGTGCTTATCTTTGCTCCTCACCTTGTCATACTCCATTTCACTCTTCTAGTGACAAAGGTAGAAAACAACTACAAGGGTCCTTATTTTTGGAATCAAGAATCAAAGATTCAGGCCCATGTGACAGAAAAGATACATGAGTAAAATCTCTGTCAATAACTAAATATTTTATTTTTTCCCCTTTGATTTATCAATCTGTTCTCTCTTAATCACAAGACATGAAAGCAATGCAGAAAGGTCAATCAGGCTGGGCAAGAGTCATCAAACTCCATATTCACATTAGTATTTTGAATGTTATAGCGAGACTGTTCAAGTGTCAGAGCAAAGGCTAGGAGGCACTTTCAGTTAGAACATTGCATCAGCATTATCACATCACACTGCAAACCCACAAGTACATCGTTAGTGGACCATACACAGTAAGTTACAATACCTGAGGTTTAGTGCATTCCTGTGAGCCAAAATGAAATGAATGCCATATAGGAGGAAAGGAAAAGATGAACATTATCAGACATGCCATAGTACATTCCACAACTATGAAGATAATGTTAAAATTATGTTAATGAGGGTCCACTCTCCCCTACATTTTTGCTTCATGTGCAGAAAGTCATGCCACAACTAAGATCACTGCATTTGAGTTTGTGAAAAGCACAGCCATGCATTTAAGATAGCTTCATATCTCCCTCTACATTTCCATAAAACTCTCCTCAGAAAATACAGTTTGGACTTTCTGAAGAAAAGTATTGGAAATACAGCATTAATGATCTATCAACCAAAATTCATACTACATGATAAGAATTTGGATTAAGAATAAAAATAAGCAAATTATACATTTAGTAGCGATTTTGAGGATGCTCAAAAAGAGCAAAGCAGCTCTAGTATTTCACACATCACGCACCTAACATCTAAACAAGAATCTATCCGCCAGGAGGAGCAAATTTCAAAATAAATTCATTGTATTCATTCATTTTCAATGCCTTTAACATTATTTACTGCAGTATCTGTACGTCTGTTTATTTTAAACACTGCTCACTGTTCATTCCTAAGTGGAACTAAAGATGAGACCTTGACAAATGCTGACTAATAAGCCCTTAAGGTCTGTGCTAGAATATGCTTTGATTTCCTGTGTTGTTGCTGTTTTTTAATCCTTAATTTCTTTAGTTGATTTTTCAAGAAATTAAGACTAAAAAAATATGAACTTGGGATAGAAAATAGAAAGGGAGAAGAGAAAACGAAGTCTTTAAGTCGAGTGGTAGAAGCAATAGAAAAGGCATTAGCAAGAGAAGAGAATGGGAGAGCATGAGTACAAGATCACCAAATGCTGTAAAAATAGGAAGGAATTAGTCAACATGGGGAGAGAGCCTTTACTACATTGTAAAACTCATTTGAGTTTTGTTTGATACAGTATTTGCTTTGAGAAAAATAAAGTCAGTCATACACATCGTATTACTTTTTAAAGCATCATTTTACTGCAGTTATTGCAGATTTTACAGTTTATTTGGCAATCTCTTCCAACTCAAAAAGAAATCCCTCTTGCAATGAATTTACCAACGCATACACAAAATCATTATGAACGAAACAAAAGCAGTACAAAATGGGCTTTTGCTCTTACTGCCAAAGTTAAACTTAGAAAAACTCACTACCTAAAGCAAAATTTATAAAATAGGCATAGACCTATGAATGCAAATGGCATTGCATATTATCTAAATATTATCCTATGTATTAAATAAAAATCACACCAGAATGGTTTGCTAAGCTCAATGTACACATCATTGTCAACAGGAAAAATTCTTCCTGTGCTCATAAGTCCTATGAAGTACAATTCTGCATTTTTATTTTTCAAAAATAAAATCAGTGAACTGTTTCATCTTCAAATCAAGTCAACTGGTTCAATTCATATGAAATTTAGAGGCAATTAAAACTGCACTGAAAATTAAACCATTAAAAGCTGTTGTATAAACAAAAAACAAATTGTTGGCATAAGTAATTATTCAACTTATGAGGAAAAGCCTGTGTAATTAACAGGAGATGTAATCAAACATCTACGCAGTCAGAGACACACACTGAATATACAGGGAATGGTCAAAGAAATCAAAGAATAAGGATAAAGGAAAAAACTGAAGAAGACTACAACTCTGCATTGGACCAAAATGGTATTTCAAAAGCTAAAGCTCTAATCCTGTATATTTATACGCACGTGGTTAACTTTGTACAAAACTCAGCCAAATGAACTCACCAAGACTGAATATGCACAAAGTTATTTGCATCCATGCCTTTATGGTTTTTGCAGATTTGGAGACTTAAGCAATCAAGTGCAAGCCAAAGACAAACGGCTTTTCCAGTATTTTGTTTACAGTTGAAATCAATACAAACATTAATCTCAGAGAGCTCTCCCCAGTTTAAAAGACATATAACAAAACCTTTTGTAGAATACAATTTAATTAATATTTTGATCCCAGGAGAAAGACCATAAGCTTTCAACATATAAGATTACCCAATAAAAAGAAACCATGTAAAATGACCAAATGATCTCCCTAACGAAGGGCAGAATACATAGCTCACTGAAACCCATGTATACGAAGGGCTCGATGCAGGTATCAATAAAGATTAATTTGACATCTAAGCTCTAGATTCCAAGAAGAAACAACAGAATTAAGCCAAGAATCTGGCCTACTACAATGCAGTACAGTCTTTTTTCTGCAACAGCAGTCATCATGTATGTGAATGAGTGCCTCACCAAGTTACCAAGAGCATTGTACACTAAACCCCTTGTACTGTGATCTAATATCGAATACAAATTAGAACAGTTTTTTTCCCACAACTTCAAGTAGTAATGACTTGAACACTAAGAAATAATAGGTGACATTCACAGTCAGAAACCATGCTTTCAACTATGAACTAAAAGGGAAGTTGCACACACTCACCTACAGATAGAAGCAAATTCACAGTATTTTAAGGGGAAACTCCTCCCCTGCAGAAACATGCATTTTAAAGACACCAACACATTTAGACATTTTGATTTTCATATTCAGTAGTTTTCCTGTTTGTGTTGTTGTGAAACAAATACAGATAAGCTTACCGTATGGTAGCCTCTAGGCAGAGGTGGCTTCCCCACAGGATAAGGATCGACAGTATCAATAATTGTTTGTCGCTCCCCTTTTTGGTTGATTTTCCTAAACCTCCTTCGAGATTGCCTGTGAGAAGCTTGACGCTGAAAATATTCTTCATTTTCATCCATATAATCAACCTATAATAGATTCAAGGAAGCATAATTTCCCATAAGAAATAAAAATGCTTTTGCATGTTAGAAATATAACTAATTCCAATTCAAAAACAGAGCAGTTAGCTGTGAATTTCTGCATTTTCAGCACTACAAAGAGTGAAGTCATTACCAAGAAATAAAAATTAAAAAAAAAATCAAATGCCCAGAGAGATAATTCAACAAGCAAATTTAGCTATGAACAGAAGTACCGAGTATCAATACTTCTTTCAAAAATGCTGTCTACATCCCCTCTCAGTTCTTTATCTTGCACAGAAACAAATTCTTTACTGCTAAAATCATTATAAAAAAAACTTGTATAGGAGAGTAGTTGGTAGTTTTCCTACTGACTTCTCTTTGACATTGGAGATCTTTCCTAACCAACCTATGGCAAACGCTTTGCTTTTCAATAAGCAGCACTGTTTGTTATTATTTACTTCTATATTTCGAAGAGCGTAACACACATTTTCTAACAGATTGGATTAATCTAAAAACAAATTCAAAATTAAAGCAGGGAGAATAAAGATACCTATTAGGTATATCCTAATAAGAAGCTAAAGTAAAGCTTCTCGGCTTCAGATTCTTCATAGTCCTAAATTACTAAACAACAGCACACTGAAGAGAAAAATGTTTCAACTAAGAATTCTGGCTTTCCTGAAAGAACATTCTTTTTATAGTAATTTGGCTAAGAGTCAACATCCCTTCTGTGTTCACCCTATCAACAGAAACGCTACTCCACACTAACAGGGCAACAACAAGAAAGCTTTTCATTACTGGCCACACATGGGGATTCAGTTAATCCATTCGTCAATTGAGCTGAGCCTGCCAGGGATAAAAGTAGAGGTGCAGAGAAGGGATTACCAGGCACCTAGCAAGGGTCATCTGTATTTTACAGTAAGAAAAATAAATATTAGACAAATAGAAATTGCAGCAAAACAGTCAGAAGTGTCATGTACTAGCCAGCTCACATCACTGAACATAACTTTCAGTGTACCAATAAAAGGGCGTGAGCACAATTTACCTGGCTTGCCAGCTGGTAACCCTGCCTGCCCAGAAGCTTACTTCTGTCTTGCCGTTTCCTCAACTTATTTCCTTATGCCTATATTTCAATCACTTCCCAAAAACTTATCACAGTAGAAATTGACAGGACAGACAGACAGACACTCACAAAAATCAAGTGAACTATGCCCTTGCAGAGAACAACCTTGGGACCATGCATCCTTTCCTGAACTTGTGGTCAGACATCAGTGACACAAACTGGCAAGATAAATCATGGGGCTGGCACAGGGCATTAGCAGTGGGCTGCTGCTGAGGAGCTGCTTCTAAGTAAGGGAGTATTACAGAGAGCTTTAGGGCTAAGGAAAAAGCAATTAGTATTTCTTACACGTGCTTTCCATTTCTCTTTCTGTACTGGATTAAATTCATAAGACAGGTTTCTCAAGTAGAAATGGAAGAAGAGAGGTGACCATTTGTTCAGACGATGCACCCATGACTAAAAACTTGTGTGTCGATGAACCCTAAAAAATGATGCTGTTCTCCCCCTAAACTACAGCAGACGCCACCAACAAGACAACTTGCACTTAGAAAAGCTGGTAGTACTTCAAAATTTTCAAACTAATTCTTAAAACCTGATAAGTGAAAATACATTTCATTTAATCAAACAATTACTCAAACAAGCCTGAGATTAACACTTTAAAGTACTTACGCTTTAAGTAAAGCAGCTTTTAATTACATACATGCATTCTGCTATTATGCTAACACAAGCAAAATTTGTAGAGTTACACTGCAACAGTATAAAAAGATGCCTCTCACTTAAGTGTGATATGCAAGAAAAGACAAGAAAGTTATGCATGACATCTTGCATTCATAAAAGCTCACATGCAAACAGATCTCAATGCATTTTACGGAAAACTGAAGTGTTTATCAAGGCCGGTCTGTAAAATTAAGTTCTTTTCTGGGAAAAAAAAAAAAAAAAAAATCAAAGAAATTGCATGAAAATATTCTTACCACAATCATTTCAGATGGCTCTAAAACAATGCATTCACAGCCACGCCTGAAGCTTCCTGCAGAACGCTTGCCAAAACTGAAGAACAAAAATATGTCTGTCAGATCCATAACAAAATCCATAAGCATAAGCAATTTATATTCTATCCAGATATTATAAAGCACAAAAATATACACATACCTATTCACAACATAACAGTTTCATGCATACGGCCTCCTACACATAGCTGCTACCCAGGGACAACAGGAGCGGTGTATTTTTGATTCACATAGTTTACTGAGAGTAACTGCTAAATAATTCCATTAGCACTAAAACAAATGTCAATCAAGCACAGGGTACTTAAGATGCATGGCTGATTCTGAACCACATTAGAGTTTGATCTAGTATCTTCTTCTGGCATTACAGTATTAAGTTACTTAAACCATCTGCATTTCCATAAAGAAAGCTAACTAGCATGTAAATGAAAGAATAAAAAGACTGATCAACTTCAATTAGCTTTTTTGTTTGGGTTTCGTTTTTAACGCAAAATAAATTAATGAAGTAAGTACTCTGAATGTAAGAGTATTCTCAACCTGAACAGATAAGGGCAAAAGCTTGTTCTGCCTTCCATTACATATTCCCATATTAGTGCAACAATTAAGCATGATAGTATTTTGGCTTCCTATAGGATAAAATAAAATAGCAATTCTGGTTTCCATTTCTGAAGGGCTTGCTTGCATTAAACAAGTGTGTTTCTGCAGGCTTAAGAGCAAAGAATCAAGGAAAAGCAGGAGCAGAGGTGCAGCGTAAAGACCCAGTACATAATTCAGTGAAATACAATACAAGCCCTCCTATGATTAGATATGCAGTCAAGGTGGAAGGAAAAAAAAAAGAGCTGAAGATTGTTTCTGAGGTGTGTGCTACACCCTACCCTTCCCCATCTGGTTAGCTCCTATTTAGACTTGACAGGTCAATGCCAGACCCTTTCTGTTGCAGACAGGACAATGGGAAACGTGGTAATTCTGGACTCACCTTGCAGCCAGCTCTAACAAGCTTGCTCTAACATCTATCTCCCACAAGCTGATGTAATCTTTTGGCCTTTTTGTTACTGGAGTACTGGGCTCAAGAAAGCCTTCCCTTGACCTTATCCCTACCCACCCAAGCTATCTGCAAGGCACCGAGCTTCCCAGTGTTCCTCAGGATTTTCAAAATACATCTTTGTTTCCTCAAATTCTCTCATATCCAGCATGGAAAAGAATATGGATACATGCATGTATACACACATTTTTTTTTTCATGCAAAAATAAATGAGAACACAAAATTAAAGGCACAGGAAAAGTGGTTGAAGAACTTCAGAAGGCCACTATTAAGGAAGCTTAAGAAAAAGAAACCAGACTAAAAAAGATTGTAAGTAAGTTTAAGCAATTATGGAATATGTAGGCGCAGTGACACACACAGTATTGGTGAAAAGTAACTTTTAAAAAAGCATTTCATAATAAGCAAACTTCAGAAGCTCATATGCCAATCTGAACAGCATGTCTAGCCAGCTTGTATCTGCTCTCCTGTCCTGCCTGGCGATTAGTGAAAATGAACAATTTAACTTGCTACCCCAAAGGCTAATCTCTTAACAACAGCACGTTATAGCTCCAAAAGAAGGCAGTCACATATTGAAAAGAAATGCCAGCTGTGCTTATTCATCAAAAAAATAATCGTGTTTAATGGTACACGGGACTTCTACAATAGAAAAAATTTTCCAGAATACTAAGCCTCTTGAAAAGAAACATGCAATAAAGAAGTCTCTCAACAAAATGCATATTTTCCTAGAGGCAAACACATGCTTCCTTCTACAGTCCCTCAACAAACCACAGGGTGCTTTACACTGTAGTGCCCTCCTGAATTTTTATAGAAATTCAACTCTTAAAGGTACAAGAAAATGAAGCCGGATCTTGATCCCTTAGACCACTGAAGAATTGACAAACTTATTTTCTTGGCCATTAATCTGATGTGAGGCACAGTGCTTCCTTAAAATCTCACTGAAGAGGGAGGAAAGAAAGAAAAAAGAGAAAGGCTATGGTAAATGAAACTGCTGACTGAAAAACACAACAGGGCAAAAATGGAGCTTAGGCAGTAATTTATTTATTTATTAAAATATTCTAACTAAAGCAATAAAAGTATTCCTTTTTTTTTTTTTTCCTGCAGATCCTCATCCCCTCTTTGCTTGCAACCATGGGTTTCAGTCTGGAAAACATTTTCTAGCCTTACAGAAAACACCAGTTTCAACTGAAAATGCACATGCACTTTCCTCCTGAAAGTTTCCTCTTCTTATTGCTGACTGTAAGCATCAACTTCTAACTTCTGCACTTTGCTAATCACTATCACTGTTCTGGGCAAGTGTAGCAGAAAGAAAAAGCAGTGTTTTGCGACATGCTGTTCTACAATTCCAAATAATTTGTTCGGATTTTAACTTCTAGCACAACGTAACAGGAAGCCAACAAATTAATACAAAAGGCATTAACTGAATAACTACAAATAAAATTCTGGGTTTCCACTCTCAGTAGCACACCTAGTCTTGAATCAAAAAACCATATCGTGGTTGTTTTATTCCTACGACAGCACATTTATATTAGCACATATAATCCTTGAACAAAGACAAGTCACTTCAGATTATAAACAAACTAATCTTTATTAAATATTGCATTTATGACAGCAAGTAAATCAAGGCCAAAAAACACAATGACATTTCAAATGTTGCAACTCTCTCCTCAGACGTGCCATTGCAACTGAACCTCCTGACCTCCAATCTGCTACTGAAAACACATTATCAGCAAGGAGCACAGGTAATCAGTGAGAATGAGGAGCCCACTGCTTCTACACATGCTCAGCTCTGACCAGCTCTGATGGTGGCGCAACATTCAGGGCAGTGTTTGCATGCTACCTGTACCAGAGCCACATTTGATTAACTACACATAGTCATACAAATGTATGTTGGCACGCAACTGAGAAACAACTGGAATCTTAGGGCACTGCCAATCCCATTGATTCAATTCAAAAGATTCAGAATTCATAAAAATCAAAAAGTATTTTTAAAATCAAAATTAATTTTAACACAAGAGCAAAATGTAAAGACCAGAAAAGGACACTCTTCTCTGCTCCAAATCCTCTGCTAAAGTAACTAGCCATCAGGTATAGGAAAAACACCAAACGTGATTTAATTGAACAAAAAATAAGTTGTTTAAAACATTAATAAGAACCAGAAAGAACCAAATAACCAACACATAATGAAGCCTATTCACCAAGCTAATCAAAAAGCGCAAGCCATACAGCTTTCAATAAAATACCAGTGGAATGTTATCACAGAATGGTTTGAGTTGGAAGGGACCTGTAAGATCATCTAGATCCAACCCCCTGCTATGGGCAGGGACTTCTCCCTCTAGATCAGGTTGTTTACAGCCCTATCCAGACTCGCCTTGAATGCTTACAGGGAAGGGGGCATCAACAGCCTCACTGTTCCAGTGTCTCACCACCCTCACAGGAAAGAATTTCTTCCCAATATCTAGTCTAAATCTACTCTCTTCCAGTTTAAAACCATTTCTGGTAGGATCGTCCTGTTGTTACCTGCCCTCCTCAACTTTCCTGTAGCCACTATAAGGTCCCCCTAGAGTCTTCCCTTCTCCAGATTGAAGAGCCCCAACTCTCCAGCCTGTCTTCATACGGGAGAGTGTCACACTGGGGTCATACTCAAGGTCTTTAGGTTTTTAAGAAATTCATTAGGTTTTCCTCCTAGCACAGAACTCCACCTGCAGAGTCAAATGTTGAGTCCTTCAGGGGAAGGGCTGATCTTACCTTCAGAACAGCAGACCTGTCTTAGTAACTTTTGCTCAGTACTTTTTTTCCCAGATTTTGATGCTAGACCTGACTTAGATAAAATGAGTTTGACTACCCAGATTTATCACAAAACACGCAGTCAACAGGAGCATTGGCTGGGTAATGTAAAATGTAGAAAGCCCTTACTATCTGATTTCCAAGGACTAGGAATTTGACAAATTTATTCCTTTCCTTACTGTAGTGTGAAATAAGGTTATGGATATTTGATTTCACCGGGGATCTTAAGATTAAACCACATTTTTATGTTTAAAAGGCAGTAGAGAATTTTGCATCACATGCCATTACATTTGGTTCTGTCGCTCCTTAGGCATTTCATTCTAAAGTGTCTTACTGCATAAAGATAAAATCTTCTTTTCCTACCTAACCCTTCTTATTTTCAGCTCCTAAAAATAACCTTGTTTGTAGCTAAGTCCACAATGCACCTGAGAGAATCCCAGCTTTGCAACTATTTTCCCTCTATCAGTGATGTGCATGAAAATTACAACCAGGCTAAGGCAGTTTAAAGCTATCTTTGTGCTGGTGGCTGTCACTAGGGGATGCCGAGGTTAACAGTAATGTAGACAGCCAAGAGGCTGTTGGGTTAGGATGTTGCTGCCCCACCTAATTTCCCCAAAGAACCTTGTCTTGCAGAAGTTCTTCCAACACTTCTTTCTTGCTACCAGATAAGTTCTGACTTGAGGCCTCTTGAGTGTTAAACCTCACAGATGCTCTCCTCAGTACCTGTCCTGGAGGCAATTTTGCTTCTGAAGTCCTTTTATATCACAGTTACTTTTATTTCCCATAAAGCTACTGGATGCATGATGTGAATATAAATCTACATTAAAAAAAAAAAAAAAAGCCCTTAAAGATATACCAAACTATTTTATTTGCAGGAATACACTTTATAGTAAGTCTTGGCATAACAATTTTGAAATCAGATGATACAAAAATATATATATTCTTCCCAAGCAACACTCCCTGACTATATTATTTCCCAAAACAATTAGTGAAGAAGAGAACAACTGGTGAAGAAGTGGTGACCAAGAGGACTCTAATTTTCTGCTTGACTATTCAAAAGCATCACCTCCAAATAAATTCCTTCTTACAAACATTTTGCTAGCTATATATTAAAAAGCAGGTGTTCTAATCCAGAGAAGTCATTTACAATTTTATTTCCACTGTCATGAATTCTGAAATTGAGCTCATACTGTGGATGACAGTTCTCTTCTCCATAAGTACACTTTAATTCATATTTATCTCAACTATTTATATTTAACTCATATACACACATACAAGGGACTGATGTATTGCAGTTTACAATGTTCTGGTTAATAGAAGAAAACCTCTTAAGCGAAAGCTAAGAGTTTCTACATTTCCCAAGTTGTTTTTGTTGTTGTTGTTGTTGAGGTTTTTGGTTGTTTTTTTTTTTTTTTAATGAAAATTGAAAATGTAAGGTCTTTATGGTAACTAAATTACAATTAATGCAAGTATGCCAGTGACTAAAAGGAAAATGATAATAACTTGAGGTTAAAAAAATTAAATTAAATTAAAAAATTAAAAATAAGACGTACCTTCAATCAAGTGAAACATCCAATGCTAATCCAATACCCCATTAATTTTTATGAGCACTTACACATACAGACAGCCAAAAAGTCACAGGTGGGGATGGAAGGTGACTTGTTCTGCCTGTCCTTTGCACTGCTACCATGACAGCGGGGGACAAAGCAGCATTCTTCAGGCCTGATCACTCCATTCCCCCAGGTCCCCAGACACCCCTGCACAAGCTGAAGCATTTTGGAGATGGGGGCAGCCACTCCATGGGGCACGTTCCCAGGCAGCTGGTCAGCATTGTCCCTTCACTCTGGGCCTCAGAGTTTCTGATTTCACATCAGCCCAGCTCCCACACAGAAACTTATTTCTTAGCACCGGTAAGCAAACACATAAAGCAAAACCCAAAAAAAGTCCACTGACTATGACTACCAAGAGACAGACTCTAAGTTACAAGCCCTTTTCCCTTCCTTTTCAACATCAAAGCTTGCTCACAGAAAATCGAATTTCACTAGTGACAACTAGTTTTGAAAAAGAACACACAAAACTGTAGTTTTCTCCTTTTTATTGAAGCTTAATTTTCTGTTACATTTACCACCTTGCATTAGCTTAAAGTAATTAATTCATGTATGAACTACAAGTGGTAGAGAGATGACATTTAAGTCTTACAGAGAACACTCCACAAAGCATGGGCAGTTGGACGCATCTGTAAATGCAATATTCAGAGCCAAGCTGCTGCTTCAGAATAAACTTCAATTAATTAGCATTTCCTCTAATCCAGAAAGCATATTCCATTTAGACATGTTCCAACACAATGAAAAATACAGGCAGCACTTCCTTGTTTCTAGAGTTCAGCAAAGTTCCTGTGGTAGGTTAATGCAAGCAATTATGTGCCATCAAAATTTTCTGGCTTTTTTTCTTTACCTAGATGTACAAGATATTAGAACTAGAAGTGCAGACAGTAATTTCTGCCAAAACTTTAGCAACCAGATATTCAAACACCTCGTTTCTCCTTAAGTTTTCAAACATGACACACAAATATGCTTATGGTGTCAGATCACTGCTTTGCAATATTTACCAGGGCAGGATATCTCAGTGTGGAGATTAAAATAAATGCCTTCCCTCCCCCACCTTCTCTGAAACTAATCCTTCTCTCTCTTCCAGGCTGTACCTGAATAAATCCGTACACGTAAGGCAAAATGTGCAGTGCAGTTTGGTTTCCCAAGCTTTTAACATTAGCATCATAAAAACACATCTCTAGATACATAAAGTCAGTACCTCCCATCTATTTTTGGGAAAATCACACTGCTCACTTGACATCTAGTGATGTCGAGGACAATCACAGAAAACCACCCAAATGAAATACACAAGGATCGTGCTAAGTATCTTTAGAATGTGAACTGGACAGAAAAAACAATGGAGACTCTATTTTCTGTATGTCTCTTAGGGAAGAGGCAATAAGGGATACAGTCAAGTTCTCCCACTTCTTCCTTTCCCCTCCCTTCGCCCCAAACATCACTTCTTGTTTTGGTATGTCCAGATATTATAAAAAAAAAAAAAAAAAGTCCTCTTTTAACAGCCAATGGCCAATTCTAATCTTGCTACATTTAGCTTTGTTTCACATCAACATGCTGGATGACACGAAATTCAGATCACTCCTCCACCCAAGTCTCCCTTGACAGGGATGAAGGGCAAAAAGAAGTTACTACTAGGAAGGGCACGTACACACACCAGCCATCCCTAGGGAAACGCTTAAGTGTTCTGAAGAAAACTAAATTTGGCGTGGCCAGCTTCTGACCCCATGGATAAAAGGCAGAGCCCTTCATGCATGCAGAGCAGCTCTAATGCGAGCAGTGCTGAGGAGGATGCACGGGGGGGAAGGTAGCAGCCGGCTCCCTCAGTTAAAGCTGCATGCTGCAAACCATGAAAGCATGGATTTGTCCACTGAAAGTCAGAGGCTTGTTATCACAGAATTTGAACTGTACAATATAGGCTGACTTCTCTGATTCTCATTACAAGTAATGCCTTAGAAAAAGCAAGTACATAAGTGAAGCCCCAAGTTGCTCTGCTTTGTGTTAAACGTTATTTTAAATTAAAATGTGATAGTCATCTGCATATCAAGAGGTTTTTTCTTTAACCTCTTCAATTCTCACATTATATTTATGACTGTTTTCCACAAAAGCAAACGAGATTCTTTAAAGATTCGCTTTCCAGGTGAAAGGAAAATTGAGATGTTGGCAACTGGAATGAATTGAAAAAGGCATTTGCAGACCTGTGACTCCTTTGAAATTCTGAGACATGAGCTCACTAAACACCATGGATAAGGATGATTAGACTTACCCAGTGTCATATGATAGCTTAGGTGTTTACACTCTCAGATACAACAGCTCCAGTATCAGGGAAAGAACTTGCTTGCAACACCACAGCTAAGTATATGCCATTTGGTGGGTAGGGGGGAGCTCAGAAGGAAAAAGCCTAAAACCACATCACTGCAGTCCCCTGCTCGCCTTTCAACCCAAATCACCATCTGTGGGTTAATAAGAATGATGGCATCCAGGTCAGTAACCCTACCACAGCAGGAGGATGTCAAGCAGGGATGAATCCAGCAAGCCCTACAGAGAACGCCCAACAACAGCCAGGCTGCATGAAGGATATTAATACCACAAGGGCATGCACTTAGGGCATATTAATGCTTTAACTAATTCCCACTGAAATGACGCTGAAATTGATGTGAACAAGCTAAAAGCTGTACCAGGTTTCTTCAGTATTTTGAATGCATTTGTTCAGCATCCTTACAGATGACAGACCATAGTATTTTACCTTCATAATTATAAGCACCTCCTTATTTCTTACATACAACCCAGATCAAGGTAAGATTAATCTAGTAATACACAGCTAACTACCACATGCACTTCTAAAGAAGTTCCTGAAAACCCACAGAGATTAATTTGAAGTTAGCTAGATTCTGGAGGTTTTCTTCCAGAGAAAGGCTATTCAGCCAGTCCTCAATATGCATATATGTCTTGGGTTCGTTTTTCTTTTCAAAAAGATCAATATTTTTAAAGTGTGCCTAATTTTTAAATTCCACCTAGTTATTAGACTAAATGTGGCTGTGAGTTTGACTACTTTATTTCATGTTAAAAAAATTACATGAAGTTTCAGATTTGTTGCTTTTCACTTTAACTTCCTAAAATGTTATCTTAACACTAAAGTTAAGTTGAAAAATGGTCAAAAAGCCAATCTGAAATTCCCTGAAGTGTTGCAAAGAATCTTACATTGTTTCACAAGCATACTGCAGATAATGGTAGATGCTCAGGGCCTTTATAGCAGCAGGTAATCCCAAATACATCTCAGACTGAAATAACACTTAAGAATTCTTTATGACCGTTTCAGATATACTAAGAACATAAATGAGCTTATAAGATTTCTTCATGATATTCAAGACCTGCATTTAGACTGTACATACACAAGTATATAAATAAAACTGGAAAGAAGTAGTAATGAAAACAAATGTAGCTTGTTGCAGCTTTGAAGTATAACTTCGCAGCATCTGTAGTATAGAAAGCTAGAAGGCAAGCACATCAGAAGAACAGGTAACAGGAAAGATGTTTCTTACGAATAAATCAATAGAAGGCCTCAATAATTTATGTTGGGAAATACTCGGAGACAAGAGCTTTCTTTTTTAAACCTGGTTATTTTGCAATTAAAAAAAAAAATTCTAATGAATGGTTTGAACAAAGTCAGCTTTGCTTATGCTTTGTCTTAATGACGTCTGCATTGCCACAAACATTACTGTGAAATCATGAGATCTGTATAATAGTCTCAAGGAAGGAGAAGTCATAGGAAAACATTACTTCAGAGGCAAGACCTTGTCTGAATAGTCTTATTAACATTCATGAAATTCATTAAAACAGAGAAGTATTTTTCCAGCCTTTAGATGTTTCATCCTTTTCTTACACTGAAAAATAGCCAGTAAGCTTCTTAAGTTCCCTTACAGATTTTCATAATGAAGTTACCAGAAAACGTCATCTTTTTGAACTTTTTGAAAAAATATAAAATGAGTAACTTGACGTCATCTGAGTCTTCAGCAGTAAAATAAAACCACACATAGTGGCACTTTTCAACCCTCACTGATGTGAGCAGTTCATTCAGCACAATCTATTCATTGACATGGAAGGTTAAACACAGCCTCACTAAATCATTTCCCATAAATCTTAGTAAAATGCGTTCAACATAACTTTGTAAAAGGTGCCCCATAACGGTAAATGAATAAACAAAATAAAGCAATGGTGAGAGTAGCGTTTTAATTACTTAGATTGCCATTTGCAAATTAATTATCTCTCATTTAGCATGCTGCACTATGTCAAGTGTAACTGGATTTATTTTTTCTGAAATATTTGAAACTTTTAGCCATATCTGATGGCAAAGTCTCGGGCATTTTAAAGTTCTCTATGGTATTCAGTAACATTTCTTTAAAAACACTATTTGTTGAAGAATTATGGTAGCAGAACCATGCTAATCATCTAAATACTCCTACTGATTCCTTCCAACTCTCTAAACTCTTACAAATACGCAAATAAATGAGTCATTACTTCAGCTTAAGTTCATCCTTCACCAAAGAAAGCCTATAGAATTGTAGATCGCCTGAGTTCAAAATGAGAAGAAAATGTTCTTCCCCACTTAAACCCCACCCCCCCAGTGCAGTCATAGCCATTCTGTAACAGATTCATACCAGACTTTCATCAAGAGTTCTCACAGAATCACAGAATGGCCTGAGTTGAAAAGTACCTTAAAGATCATCCAGTTACAACCTCCCTGCTATGTGTAGGGTTGCCAGCCACTAGACCAGGCTGCCCAGAGCCACATTCAGCCTGGCCTTCAATGCCTCCAGGGATGGGGCATCCACAACCTCTCTGGGCAAGCTGTTCCAGTGCATCACCACCCGCTGGGTGAAAAACTTCCTCCTAATATCTAATCCAAAACTCCTGCATCTTAATTTAAAACCATTCCCCCTTGTCCTATCACTACCAACCCTTGTAAACAGTTGTATCCCCTCCTGTTTCATAGAATCATAGAATTGCTCAGGTTAGAGAAGCAGGTCCAACCGCAACCTAACCATACTACCCTAACTCTAACAACTCTCTGCTAAATCATGTCCCTGAGCACCACATCCAAACGGTTTTTAAACACATCCAGGGATGGTGACACAACCACCTCCGTGGGGAGCCTATTCCAGTGCTTAACTTTCTGTAAACAAGTGTTTCCTGATATCCAACCTAAACTTACCCTGGTGCAACTTGAGGCCATTTCCCCTCATCCTGTCACCAGTGAGAAGAGACCAACCCCACTCTCACTGCAGTCACTTTTCAGGTATTTGAAGAGAGCAGTAAGTTCTCCTTCTCAGCCTCCTTTTCTCCAGACTAAACAGCTCCAGTTCCTTCAGTCATTCCTCACAGGGCATATTCTCCAAGCCCTTCACAAGCCTTGTTGCCCTTCTTTGGACCTGCTCCAGCATCTCCATGTCCTTTCTGAATTGAGGTACCCAAAACTGAACACAGCACTCAAGGTGAGGCCTCACCACTGCTGAGTACAGGGGCAGGATTACTTCCCTAGTTCTGCTCACTACACCATTTCTCATACAAGCCAGGATGTCACTGGCCTTCCAGGCCACCTGGGCACACTGAGGGACACTGCTTGTGACTGGCCCCCACCCTGACACAGAACCATTGAACACAATCCTTTGGCTGCGACCAGCCAACCAGTTCTTACTCCATTGAACTATCCATCTTTCAAATCCATACCTTTCCAATTTAGAGGTCTGGAATTTATTTTTCTTGGATGGAAGTAAGGAATCTGGTTTTCTTGGATGTTTCATCATATATTATACACAGATATGCAAATTAATATATACTAAAAATACGCATCTAAATATGTCTAAGAATATTTTGAATATATATCTATATACATTTAAAAATATTTAATTTGCAAGACTTGCACTTGTAAGCACAAGAGGTGTTGTAAAGTGGAGTATACAAATTCTGACGAGCATGGTATTTTTATTATTATATACTTTACTTCTACATTTCATAATACAAATTACTAAGCATAATTTTATTGAAATTAGTTGAAACTGAAATTTCATTTGATGTCTCAGCTCTGCCCATGGGTAAAGCTTGAGCTGGCTCTGATGTGACATGCAGCAGTGCTAGCACTGCTCACAGAGACCACCCCTGCAGCCCCTCACTATGAAGACATTGCCACATAAACCCAATACAGCCATCATTAATGAATGGCATGTCCCCTGCATAAGCATATGAAGTTGCTCTGATCACCCCAACAACACACCTGAAGACCAGCACCATGATCAAGAACCTGTCTCAAGGCCATCATCAGGTCTTTTGTAAAGACAAAAATCTCCATCTCTTGGATGTACAGACAGAAATCAGTAGAAATCCAGCATTTGTCATCTCATGAGGAATTCTCCATTTCGTTCCTTCCCTAGTAGTCAGGCTCCCCTGAAAGTTATTCAGGTCATTTGTCTGCTTCCGCTTCTGTTACCTTCTCATCTCCTTATTAGAAACTTGGAAGAAAGCCTGGCAGCACTAACCCCACTACACTAGGCTTCTATTTTTATTTTCAAAGGATGCCAAATAGATTAAGTCCCTTAGCATTTTATCAGTTGTGTGAGAACAAAATTCCAGTAGAACTGAAATAATTGTTTTGACAGGAACAAGGCCAGACACCACCCAATCTCATCAGTTAGGAACCGTGTCCTCTCTTATTTCCCAACACCTCAGATTCTGGTCATCCTCCAAGTGTGCTGCCAATTTCAAACCCCAGTGAACTCTAAATTATTCAGCAGAACAGGAGATGGGTGCAATAAAGCAAAATGTATGTAACACCAAATTCATTTAGCTGTAAAAAAACATTTTCTTTGAAAGTATTCACTATTTTTTTTAATTTCTGTAAACAATGATGGTTTATGATGACGTTGGTGGTAGAAGTAGCCTGTGCCCTGCATCATGAACTTTGCTGCAACAACAAATGGCAAGCTCTAGTTACATTTATGGCTCAGCTAATTCAGATATGGCCAATAGTTGAGTGTAAATTTGGTGAAAGTGAGGATGCCAGATTCAGATCACTGGAAACATAGTCTTTTACTATGGTAAAAGATGATGCAAAGCAGTTTGGGTTACTTTCAGTATCTAAAATCCATTGTGAATAATTCACAGTAGGCACAGTAGACAAGCATCTCCACTTCTTCCAAATTTTCTTTGAATTCTTAAGTCAGTCTTCATTAGGTTAAAATCTAAGATCACTCCCCTTCATGCCCCAGCTTCAGATGATGGGCTGAAATGCTGAACTAAATCACTCAAGCCAGCCAGTCAGCAGACACACAGCACCAGCCATCAGCCCACGCCAGTGACATAGTCAACACTTCCCCATTGGTTCTCCTGGTACATCACAAGGGCAGCTTCGAAACGGCTTTAGGTGCATACAGAAACAGTAAAGCAACAGGTCATGGCTAAAACTAGCAGCAGCAACTAGCAGCAGAAAAAATTCTTTTTAATATTAAAGAACAAGCTACAACAAGATCACATTTTCAAGTAATTTCTTAAATAGATTTGAAAGCACGACCTGGGATGCTATCTTTATAACATTCTAACATATCTCTTCACGTTTCTGTCATTATGGTGAAAATCCTTAACCATTAGCAAAATTCAGAATTAGGAAAAAGCTCAATAAGCTCAGCAAAGCACTCAATCTGCTCCCTATGTAGCTCAAACTACTGAAACAGCAGCTCTGAGCACCCCTCAAATCCTTCATTTTTTTGTCTCCTTTAAAAATTGTTTCCTGCTCAGAGAAAAAATATCCTTTGAGACAAATTCAAAATGTGCAATGGTTTAAACATTTGTTTATACTGATCACTATCTTTCAGACCAATTACCAGTTGGATTCTAAGATCTCAGAAGTTTCAGCCAGTAACAGCCATTATTAATAAAAATTCTGTTGCAAATACGTTAGTACTAATATGTATATATGTACTACATATATAGTAGTATATATGTATATATATGTAGTATAAATGTACTACAGATATGTCAATATTTATGATTTGGGCAAGAGTATTTAAACAATTAAAATGAGCTCTTTCATATTAATTTCTTCCATTTGAAAAATGGCCAAAGACAAAACAGAAAACTCTAAAACAACTTCATAATTCTTGGAAGAGTGGCAAGAAAGTAAAATTTAAATTATATTCTCTACATCAGAAAGTAGACAAAAAAAAACCAACAAAACCCACACCACTGGACTGGAAAAAAACATTTCCAGGTTCATGCTTTTTCAGTAGTCAAATAAGTTCTACAAATAATATTTGTTAATTAAGCTATTAAACAATCATGAGGCCCATATTAGAGCTCTTTATAAATGTATCAAATGCAGTAAATAGAAAAACAAGTTTCACCACTGCCAGCCTGAGATAGAAGAGGAAAGCAAACATCTGAGAAAAACCATTCATAACACAAAGCAAGATACACTTCTGCACTAACTGATTTTATTATTGCTTTAAACAGGTTCAAACCAAGTCCATAATTTCTTCATTGGTACTCCAGTACATCAATGATTTAGCCCACTAGTCTTTTCTACAGCAAAACAAGTCAAAAATGGAATAGAACATCCAATTCCATTTTTACTTGATTTGCTATAAAAGACTAGAGGGCTAAATCATCACTATTTAAACAGATGTAATTTTGGAGAGAGAAAAAGCAGACGTTCTCTCAACTTCAAAAGTTCATCTTTTAATTAGAGAAAAAGGCTTAAATGGTTGCTCTCCTATGTAGGTCTGGTAAACTTGCCTAAAGGAGTGCAGCTTCTCATTGCCTTACATTAAATGGTGAGAGGACAATGGGGTAGCTATGGTAGTAAGGAAGGACAAGTGACTACGGGAACTAAATAGCGCAGGTAACTAAACAAACACACCATGACAACCAGGTATGCACATGGCAAGTCAGCACTACTGTGTGTCTGACCAGCACAGCAAGCACTGCTCAGTCCATCTTTGAAAATCTTCAAGAGGCAGAAAAAAAACGTACGAGCACCATAGGCTACCCATCTGAGAAAAGTCCATATCTTGTTGCTGATAAAGGTCAGCTGCGTCCTCCAATTGGGGAGGCCATGGGCAAGCATGAAGCTAGAGCTGTGGGAGATCTGGAGATGTTTTTGTAGCGCAGCTCCAAGTCAAATAAGATGAAGGAAGATGGTAAAATTCCTATTAGAAACCAAGTCCTGGAACAAAGATTACACAGGAAGTCTGAGCAGCTGAGCAAATGCAATGAGAGCACAGACCTGACCCAGCGATGCTGGAGGCAATTCCAAATATATTTTGAGGAACTGTCACATTACTGCCAACAGTGACCACGTGAAGATGCAGGAGAGCCAGGACAACCTTCAGGGAATTGTAACTTCTGCTCATTTATTTTCTAGATTTAATACATAAACTTTACTCTATCTGCCACATGAACCGCTTCAGGGCACAGAAGCTCATGGGAAACGGTGAGGGAAGTGCTAATTTGCACTAGATTGATGGTTGTTGTGGGAGAAAGAAGTTGAAACGTGTCTGACTGTAATATTTGCTTGAAATGTTTAAATTAAGGAAAAAAAAGTATGAAAAAATATAATAATAAAATATGGAAGGCAAGTCTTCCTTGCATTAAGCTGCCAGAATAAAATTCATTGCTTCAACTTAAAAACATCGAATAGGAGAGCAAGATTAAGCTTTACCTTATTTAACTACAAATATGGCAGCTTAATTCAGGTCTAAACTCTTCAAAAACTCTGAATTGCAAGTTTCCCCAAAATAATAAATCAACTGAATAGAATTCAGCCCTTTAGAACCACATTGGCTAAGCAATGGCTTGACTTTTTTTTTTTTTTTTTTTTTTTACAAACACAGCTTAAGCTATATTATAATAGGCAAATGAAGCGATTTACTCATAACTGTTTTCACGATAAAGACATTCTTTAGGAACAAGAACTCCCAAAACAAATTACTCAATTCAGGACTTTGTGTATTCTGTCTTGAACATTTTTATTTTAAAACCTTTAAATTAAAGACTTGTCAAGAAGTTAGGTGCAAGTATGTTTTAGTCACACAGTAAATTACATAACTTCGGCAAAATCAGCAGCTGTGCCACTCTTGAGAAAGTATTTCAATTAGTGGCTATTTGACCATATAAAGTGCGTTACATGACTGCTTATTTTTGGAGTGCTATACTATTACATACTTGTGGTTTGAATGGGAAAACAGAAGGGTGGTAATTTCCTAGGATTTTTGATTACTTGAATTTTTATTTATTTTTAAGAAATTCTTCTTCTCAGCTATATATTATCAGTCTGCAAGCTGTAGTCATCTCTTCCTCTCCTCAAATAATCTTAAATGCTATTTGTACTAGACTTGGGAACAATATTTTGGAAGAAAAAAAAAATAAGGTTCCTTGACCTAAAATGCACAAAAAATACCTGAAACAGCACTTTTAGTGTTATCCACAAACCAGCTTCAGGATACTAATGCAGCCTAATACTAATGCAGTTAAATTAGCTAATAAAGGTCCTAGATGTAAATAATACACTAAACATATGCAGTCAAACACACTAAACTATTTCCAACAAACAAGGCATGGAACATTCACTCAATATTCCTTGAAAGGAGCCTGGACAAAGGAATTTCATGTACCTGTGGCACACTGGACTAAATTTAAAAGATGAGAGGATACTTCTGAAGAAGGAAAACATGAGGTGTTATGGATGTTGAGAGGTCTAGGGATAGATGGAGCTGGACAATAGGGCAATCTGAGCTCTGGGAAAAGTTAGGGAAAGGGAGCTTTCTGAGTCACTCAGATGTAGTAGAGAGGAACATTCTTGCTGTTCCCACACACAGCTCCATCCTCCTCTCTTGCTCACAGCTGCACATGTTGCAAAATTATTTCCTAGCAACTTTCTAGACTGACAAAGATTAAATGGATAGAACTTGGAAAACACTAATCTAAATATGGATTTACAGTAAGCTTGTTCAAATTGCATTGTTTTGGTCAAACAAGATCAAAATTAGATGATCTCCACCTAGTAATATTTAGGTCTCTTCATATTGAAGTCAGTTATTCATGAGAACTTGTTTGATTTACCAAAATGTAACAAATTCCTCCGTTTTGATGGTACTATTTCTGTGGGAGGTTTTTTGTTTTGTTTTCTTTGATGCAGTGGAAAGACAACAAGACTCCCAAATTACACAATGAACCAAAAGGCTCTTGAAACAGTCATTCCTCTTCATGTGCAAAAGGCCAGTTTAAGCTGTTACCCAGTAACTTCCTTTTGTCTAATTTGACTTTACTCTTAACATTTCCAAATACCTCCCCCTACCAGTTCTTTCTCATTAGCAGCCTTTTGGGGAGCTCTCATGAGACATAAGTTTTCTGTATCATTATTAGTAAATCTCCTCTACGCAATCCAAATATAGTAGCAGCTTATTACTTCCTTGAGAGGACTTCACTGACAACATAAGTAAAGCTGAACATCTTAGTTTTATTCACAAAAGCAAGGAAAAAGCCATACTACTGAAAATCAGTTATTACCCACCAGTATTCCAAATCTGGAATTTAACTTGATTTAAGCCCTCTCTCATTTTCCCCAAATTTCTTGTTCATGGATGAGTCTTAGTCATTTACAAAGTAGAAATCCTGACAAGCTGTGTCCTAAATTTAAACGAAGTCCTTATCTAGCCTCTTATTAACTACAATTCCTCTGCTGAGCAAAACCTTTTACTAGAATCAATGTTTTTGCTCTCTAGTCATACCTTATCTCACATCATTACATTGAAGATACTAAATTTTACTTTTCTGGACTTGTTACGCTATCTTCGTTAATTAACAAATCATCTCTCTCAGATCTGCTTCCAAAGATATCAGCTTTGGCAGCTACTTGACTCCATCCACAGTTACGAAGCCTTGTAACACCACATTCCACATGCCATTTCTGCATTAGTCCGGGTGAGTAATCCTTGAATGCTTTTCTACACAGGCAATATCTATACTTCTCTGTTCATTCTACCAGGAAGATTCACAAGCTCATTGCTTATATTCTTAAATCTCACCTTTTATAGAGCATCAAAAAATGCCCGAAGCACAAGCACTGCTGTATTTCAAAAGGATAGAGGATTCTTGCCACAAATAACATGCAACCATTCCACATTAATTCAGATATCATATAACCCTTCTTCTGGCATCTAAAGGTAGCACTTTCTGCCAGCTTTTTTTCTGGCATTGCCTCTTCAGGGATGACATATGGGACAATTTTCTTCCATCTGCCAGCAGCGGGGATCCTATAATTTGTTGTTGTGCTACTTTTTACAATAAGCAATTTTGCACCTTTACCACATACTGTACAGTTTGGTGGCACATCAAATATGCCTTTTC